>JAJIYU010000398.1:0-52492 GCA_030144865.1 Tinospora cordifolia
TGTATTTGAGGAAAAGTTTTTCATGATTATTTGGATAAACATGAAAAAAATTTGCAAAAGTAAATTAAAATTAATTATTTAATGCACAAAAATTTCTTTCATAAGAAATGTTTTTTTCCATTCTCTGAATTGAGCAAATTTTTTAAATTGTGAGAAAGCTTTTTTGAAACTTTTTTTTTTTTAATTTTTGCTAGCTGAACACACCAAAAAAAATTGCGAGAAAATCATAAATTTTTAAGAAAAATTTCTTTTTTTTCAACCAAAATCGCCCTAGTAAAAATTAGATGTTTTCAGAAAAATTCTCTCAACCATCTAAGCTGACCCAAATTTTAAGCAATGTTGATCATCTTCTCTTTTCCTTTTCTTATACTAAATGGATATGGATCATCGGACAAAATTATTTCTTATACCAATTTTGTCCGATGATCCATATCCATTTAGTATCCATTTAGTATAAGAAAACTTTTTTGATATTGGGCAACGTTTTACAAATTATTTCTCTATGTTTTACCATTAAATGGGGAAATTTAGGAAAAGTAAACTAGCTCCCAGATTCGAGAAAAGATTGGTTTTGTTGCGTATCAATTAGCATGAGCATTTCAGCTAGTTAGTGTACATGATGTCTTCCATGTCTCAATGTTGATAAAGTATTAGCTAAATCCTTCACATATTTTAGACTAGAGGAAAGTCAAACTAAAATTAGACAATTTGGTAGAGGAGGCCTCAGTAGCAATCATGGACTGAACTGTGAAAAAATTGAGGAATGAAGAGATTACGATAGTCAAAGTTACATGGCAAATACACTATAACAAACGATATACTTGGAAACGAGAGAAATATATGAGAGAGTGATTCCTTGATCATCTGTAACAATTTAGATTTCACGTATGAAAGTATATATAAGAGGAAGATTGTAACGACCTTGTTATTTACCTCAGAAAAAGATGATTTTTGAAAAAAATTTAAATAAGGTCAAAAGTTGGAGAAATTTTGAAGACACAATAATTTTTGAAAAAAATAATAAATGAAATATTGAAGAAATAAAATTTTTGGGCTAAAAATATAAATTTTTAGAAAATTATTTAATTTTGAAAGAAAATACAATAATTATTGAAAAAATATGATTTTTTTGATAAAATATTTTATTTTTGGGAAAATGAATGAATTTTTTGAAAAAATATTTAAATTTTTTTAAAATTTGGATATATTTTGAAAATTGAAGACAATGAGAAGCAAAGCGGTAATCTTTAAAAAAAAAGTACAATCCAACTACAACCCACAATGCTCTAGAAGAATTGCATGGCAACTGCGTGCAAATGAACCCCTTTCAGATCACCACCTGTCCTACATGTGGCAAATAATGGGCCAAGTGAAAGCATTAGGTGGCAGCTTGTAATGCCACCTTTTAATACATGTCCACCACATGGCAAATGATGGGTCACTTGTCACCCAAAAATAGAACTCTTCACTTTTTCATTTTAGCATCAAATTTTGTACCATCTTTGTATTGCTCATGAGGAGAAACTAAGAGTAAGGATCGAACGACCCAAGTGGAGTTTGAAAATAGGAAGTGAAGAAAAAAGAATGTCACAATAAGTTCTAGAAACAGACCCCCAACAAGAAAAAATGGATATCTCAAGGTCGGCTAATTGCTCAAGCAGCAAAAGTATAAATATATATAAAACTATTTTACCAATAACTTTTGGCTTCAATATTAATGATGCTATATTAGTTTTTTATAAAGATTATTTATTCCAAAATTGTTATTAATACGTGGACTTGTGATTTACTGGAAAAATGAGTTGAGAATATGAGAAAAAAATGATAAAATAATACATCTCAAAATCATGACCTCACTATGATTTTTACACCTTTTAGGTGAAGGAAGGAAATGAGACTTCATACAAATATTTGTGGTATCTCATACTTTTGATCATAAATATCAAATAAACGATCTCAAATCACACAAAATACTAGGGAATATGATGATTTTGACTCAAAAAACAAGATGATATAGTATAATACCTGTTATTTTATGTGAAAAATTCAAGATTTTATATGATTTTGAATTTAATAGGTCACCGAGAATCACTGAAAGGACTTAGAATAAAGATAAATATGATAATTTTGATTTGAAAAATTAGGGTCTAATCGTAAAATACTCAAGAATATGACCAAATTATTGAGCTTTTGAAGATATTCCACAAGATAATCATTGATTTTGGGAGAATTCTTAAATTTTAACCATTATGAGTAGTTTATTGTACTTTTTTATATGTTTAACATTAAAAATTATGTTGAATTGCATTATATTATATTTAATTGCATAAAACAATGATTTTAGAACTATTTATTGGAAATTATATCATTGACTGTATGCTCCAAGTTTGCTAAGATTTGTTCGAGTTTTTGAGTGATTATTGAGTTCTAGATAAACATAAGACTGGGTCTAGTAACTTGTGTCCAAGACATTTAAAATATCATAAATCTATTGAGCATGACTTTTGAGTTTCGAATTTGTGAGGTTATACTGAGTCTATTAGCTTATGTCTCATATTTTTATAATATCCTAGATTTGTTGAGCGTGGTGGGTCACGAATGTGATATATATGAACTGTAGATTGTGTGTATAATCTATGAGATATTTGCATCGTTTATTTTTTCAACTTACTACTATATTTTCAATAATATTTATACTATGAGGCTATACTGAGTTGTATGATCTACGAGGCTATACTGAGTCTATTAACTTATGTCTCATATTTTTATAATATCCTAGATTTGTTGAGCGTGGTGGGTCACGAATGTGATACACATGAACTGTACATTGCGATATTATACTAGTATGGTTGTTGAACTTGACTATTAGGGTTTTGACACTTGCATGCATGCATGTTTTAAGCATATATTATTCATGCTGTCTACCACTCATTGAACTATGTTGTATTAGGCTCACCATTTACTCTACTTTTTTCTAAGAACATCAAGTATAGACAAGGGAAAGAAGATTGTTGATGAATAATCTAACTTAAATTCTGTTGTATTTGCCCTTTTGTTGTACTTTTGCTACATATTGTAGGTCATTTTATATATTGACCTATTATATTTTATAACTTTGATGTATCCAACTTTCTATTATATTTTCAATAATATATATACTATTTTAGTTGTTGAATGAATTATCTTTTTGGCTACAGTTTGGTTTTGAATGAAAAAAATAATAATTGTAATTCAACAAGCTAAGATGCGAAAATAACTTGTTGAATTGTGGTGCCAATCAGCCACCCTCGAGGTTTGCAAGGGGTCTCAACATTTTCATTTTCTAGTTTTATTGTTATTATTATTTACTTTGTCATGTTCCCTTTTTTTTGTAATTTATTTTATAAAGCTTATGATTTTATTCTCATTACTTTTAATTGCTTTAAATATTTTGCTTAATCTTTTCTTAGGAATTATTCTTTATCTGATTGTATGATCATTCCATTTATTTCTTTTTCTAATATTTTTATTTCACGCAAAAAAATATTTTATTTTCTATTTAATTTAAATAATTATCTAATTCAATATTCATTTGATTTCTAATAATCTAATAATAATAATTTATTGTAATTATTTATCTCCTTACTACATATATGTATATTTATTTGATTTTATTTTTTGTTCTTTATTAATATTATTTTAATTATTTTATGACACTACTAGTATTATTATTTTCAACTTGTCCCAATTATATTTATTTCATCATAAGATACCTTTCAAGAAAGTATCACCTAATCAAAATGTGCTTTGCCCAAATTATTATTATTATTATTATTATTATAATACTGGCATACTTGTTTTAGAAGTGAAGACACCATTACTGTTAGAAGAGAGAAAAAAGATGAAACAAAACACAAGAGTGAAGCTTACTCAAACTGTCGAAGCTTCCTTCTTTTTGTTTTTGCTTTTCCCTGTTGAATAATCTTTCCGCAATTTTGCTTTACTTAGAATGAAGGCTTGAGTGCTTGTTTCTTCTTTTGAGTGCTTTATATCTGAAGATGGCCCAACTTCAAATGAAGTCAACATATTCCACTTTATGAAAATGAAGTGTAAATAACTTTTTAGTGATTTAGTAGAATATTTAGAGAGAGATACTTTCGTATATCTACCTTCACCAACCAAAACGAGAGACAGAACCTAGAGTGTCAAAGAAATTAACATTCTATTCGGATCATTGCCTCTTTTGTCTTTTTTTCTTTCTTACCAAAGCTTTTTAATTGTTAAATTCAAGTGGGATAAATCCCATTTTCAGTGACTGTCAGAACCCTAAAAATAACAAAAGTTCAAGAAAAAGAAAATTTTCAACAACTTACCTAAAACTAATTGAGAATTACATCAAAATTTAACAAAATAAAGAATAATTATTGAACAACATTAAAGACAAGACAAAAATTTTAAAGAAAATTATTCTCTTTATTAATGATTTTCATAAGATACAAAATTACTTTATACGGAGTTACGATAACATAATAAATATAATTAAAACATTAAGAGATAATAAGAGTTACAAGTAAATTATTTTTTATTATCCTAAATGACATTTGGAAAATACCCCCATAAGGAGATAATGGAGCAAGCATTACTTTTTATTTCCTTTTGTTTTTTCTTTTTCATGTCTTTGAATCCTTTCCTCGTATAGTAAATTAGCATGAAGAATCACTAATAATAATAATAATAATAATAAATTTTGCCCGTCTAAGTAATGAAAGTTCAAGTTCATACATTAAAGAAGCAGCTCACCCACTTAAATACATCTCCAAATTGAGGATCAGAGGCATTCAATGTCTTAACTCCTCCCTTGAGCATTAATGGAACTAAGCAAATTTATAATGAACTTCATTAGAGCAACTACAACGCGGTATAAAGACAGCTGAGGTATCGCTCAGCACTCCAGGCGTTGAGCGCTCGGTCTGTACTGAGCGCTCAACATCCAGATTAATTTTTTAAAATTTTTTTTTAAATTTTTTTTTAAATGACCTGTCCACTAGCTCATATGCACGGTCTACCCCAAGCGTATGAACATTGCGGACACCCTTAGTTTTGAAGAACTAATGAAGTTCTTTTAAATGATGAACAAGGTATTAGTCGTGGTTAATGAGTCTGACTTCATGCCCAAGGGACACCTGACATCCTTCAGTTCCTCTTGCTCCAAAATATTCTCGTCTCCGCGAGGAGGTTGATAGGGACACAAGGGCTCAATCTATGTTTCAAATTTTAGGCAAACAACAACTTACAGTGCAAGATCTCATTGAAAATTAATAATGCAACCAAGAATATACTCCTCTTTCTACAGAACTCATGAATGAATATTTAGAACATAAAGGATTGCCCATTGGCAAAAGTAGGAATGAATAAACTATAAAGACTAGAAAGAATAGACGGACCTTGGCATCAACCCCCTTGTACTGAAAATGAAATGTTCCCAATGAATGAATCAAATACAAACGAGCAAAACAGCCATTTACAGAAAGAGATATGACCTCTTGTGACATTTTTTGTACACAAATCAAAGAAGCATCAGCAAGTACTTAGCTTTATACATGCGCTCTAATTACAATCAAAACAAATCAACACCAAGAAGAAAGATTTTAACTCTACAAAAGAGAATGTGTAATTTGTACCTGATAAAATTGCCACCCAAATGCGTCAGCTGGGATATTCTTTCCAAGCATGGATAGTCTCAAATAAATTTCTTCTTTGAGAAGAAAATATATCTCTTGAAGTTCACTCTACAGGTTTCTCCAGAGGGATCTCAGTCTTCAAATCAGAATGACCATACTTCCACTAAAGAAAGGAGAAACAATCCAAATATGTACATAAATGATAAACACCCAAATCAGCAAGTGATGTTGCTAGTGCCGTAGCTAATGGCTTGGAGGCTAGAAGCAGACATGTCCGTCATCCATTTTTGTGGCCCTCCAGACCCGCCTAAGACGTTATATGCATAAGAAACCCACCTAGCATCTCTCTCACATGAGCTAGTGATTCCCATTTTTATCATTTTTTGTGTTCTGTCAAGCACTATAAGACTGGAGAATGTAGAAAAACTGTTGCCCACAAATATATCTGCCCTTAAGCACACTTCATAATCGATTGCCGCTTGAATAAGATAAGGGTACTTGCTATAAACATCCCAAACTCCCAACCTCTTCTTCTCGAAAGGATCCAATCCTTCTTTCCAACCCTTCAAAATTGTTGGGTCCTTGAGAAGACTATCCGCCACTGCAAGATAAATGACCGTTGCATTGCTCAAACCAGCAATGTGGCCAACCCGCTCCATGATCTCTTCCTTGCCACTGCAAATTTGGGTGGTATTGTACCTTTGTTCTAGCTTCTTGCAGTGAATCATCCAATCTATTTCTATTCTCATGTGGACAGCTAAATAAGGTGCAGGCTTGGAAGGCAAGTTGTTCTCGGAATTTTCATTTCTTTCAAGGTTATTGGTTTCTCCCTTAGCATAATTACTTCCTACTTCTCTAATCTTGTTCACAACTTTCTCAGCTTCCTTTCCTATCTCATCAACTAAGACTAAGCATTCAAAAACTTTGGCATAGTCTTTAACAGGCCAATGATCATGCCAAAGAAAAGGATTCTTCCCTAAAATTCGAATAACCTCGGAATTATCATTTGGGTATTCTTTAAACTGTCTCAATTGAGCTAAATCTCTCTCCACAGACCATTTCCTTCCACTGCCCTTCTTAAGCTCAAGTGGCTGTGACTGATTTGAAAGATCGGATAAGCGCCCTATTCGAACAAACCCATTACAAAGTGAATTGAACTTCTCAAATTGAAAAACCTTATCAAAGGGAACGGGTTGTAACAAATCAACTTCTTTATAAAACAGAGATGCACTCAAGCTAGGCATCAACAGGGTTCTGTTGAGCATTCTCGCAGTCAAGCACGCCTTTGCAAATGCTATCTTCTGATTGTTTAATCCCCAAACTATCTGAGGAATCTCTAAGAACTTGTCCTTCCTGACACCATTTTCTATATCCAAATTTAAAAGGGTTGAAGAGGCACGGACCCAATTTAAGTTTTTTGTTTGAAATCCACCAAAAGTTGGACAAGATGAAAGGAAGATAGCTCTCAAGAAGAGAGCAGTAAACACTAGAAAAAGGCATCTGCATGCTCTAGAGTTCATGAAGCGGTAGAAGAATCTAAGATGCTTGCAGTTCTGGTTTGAAGACATGAGTTTGTCGCTTTTGAGTATCATACTCTCTCAGTTTCAACTGCAATCCTAGAAACAGAAATCAGAATCAGACCCAGAGACTAGAAATGGAGGAATTAAAACAAGAAGAAAAAAAAAATTCTAAGACAATTATCTGGAATTGTATAATTTTTTTTTTTTAATGGAAGCTTCAACTACCGTGAAAATGCATGCTTATCACCTGATTCTCTGCTGAAAAGAAACACCTGGAATCCTCACAATAAATTAATGCCTGCAAAAGGTTACACCGCTTCCGCCCTGAACCAAAGACAAAGGAGAAACAACTCCAACAATGTCAAAGCCAAGCCCAAAGAAAAAAAAAACAAAAAAAGCAGATAAATAATTTTTTTAAAAAAATCAAAAACAGCATTTGTAGCATTAATTCTCATTTTACTGCTAATGAAACATGAAAAAAAAAAAGACCCTTTTCAAGAATCAATCCAAAGATGGTTCTAACAATAAAATTAAACAAAATAAAAAAACCGATCAGAGTCCAAGAAGCATTAAAGAAACCGTAAGAAAACAACCATTTCCCATTTCAAATCTCATTTTTATGCAGCAACCCGGCTGAACCAAATGATTCAATAACAAGCCAAAAACAATAATTGAAAATGAAAATAAAAATCATTCATGGAAATCAACCCAGAAAAAGTTGAATTAATTGAGCAATGCAGAGCAAGTACAACAAGACACAAAGGTGTTAATGTGGGGTGTGAGATGTCTCAGATTTAATTATTCTCAAGGAAAAAAAGGCAACAAACTTCAGGTAAGAAAGGATGAACAACAACGACAGCCACCCAAAAACAATAAAATAAATAAAATCTAAAATCTTCTGTCTCACGTTAATTAGTTCCCATTTTTGCAGACAAAACCATCATCAAGAAACCATCTAATCCAAAAACTGGGGTGTTCCCAAAGCAAAATTGAGATGCCACATCACACACATATGACAAACCGAGCCTGAAAAAGGCTGATTTGCGGCAAAACTCCTGTACACGCCCGGATTTCACCGGAAGATACTATAGGGAACTGTGGCAGAATCCAGAAGACGTTCAGAGCACCGTCATCAGGAAGATTGTCTTTGTGGCGTACAAGACAAAAGATAATAATACCTTCGATGGCATTTAATAATGTTTTATTAGTTTTCTTTCTTTCTTTTTTTTTTGAGAAACTATTTTAATATCTCAACAAACTAATCGAGTTTTCTGTATTTTTTTAAAAGAAAATTAGATACAAAAATCTCACTACCCATCAGAAAAAATTGTTTTTTTTTCTTGAAAAATCATACCGATCATAAGCTAATAACAACAACTTAAGAAGAAATTGATGATAATAATAATACTAATTTATTTATTATAGATAAGGGTAATGCTAATCCATGTTTTTAATACTTTTTGACATTTTAACTAAAAATAGTTAAATTATCTCGAATTAAGCAAAGCAAACATGCCTTTAAAGGATGGCGTTTCACTTTTTCTTTCTTAATTGTCTAGAATATCCTTACGTAATATTTATTTATCATAAAATAAATAAATATAAGTACTTCAATTTTATTAATTTCACTTTATTTTTTAAATTGTCAATCGACTCTTTTGATTTATAATCATACATTTATTAATTTCTCTTTATTTTTTACATTTATCTATTTTCTTAATTTTTTTTATTATTTATGAAAGTTAGATCCACTCTGTCCATGCATGTATGACAGTGGTCAACTTTTTATTAACAAATTCAATTGTTTCTTTCAATAGAGTAGGTCCAGATTTTTCACCAGAGACTAACCATTCTGTTGACTAATTATACAAGCACGCATGTAACTTTTATTTTTTAAATAAATTATAACGTATTAATTCCTCAATTCCTTAGAATAAAATAATGAGAACGGACAAGACTAGAATTTTATGAGCATTGAATTTGAGAGTCATGTCCTTATCTTGCATCAACTTTTTATTTAAGTAATTCTTATTATTTATGACTTAAGACTTTAAATGAATATAATCAACGTTACTTTTTATATACTATTTTTAATAGAATAATATATATATATATAATGTAGAAAGAAGATAAGTTTTAGTTAATTCTGAGATGGAAAATATTAAATTTAGAATAAATTATTTGTAATTAAATTAAATTATGTCTAAAATAGGATATTATACAAATTAATACATTAATTTTATAAACCGTGAAGGCCCTTCAGGGATTTTATTTTTTTCTTTAAAAAAATAAAAGAAGATGGAATTGAGATTTGGAATATGAAAAGTGGAGAGAAAGATTTGGAAAATACAAGGAAAAAAAAAAAAGGAAAAAAGCTCCTGCCCTCTGATTGCATGTCCTGATTGCAGGGTGAGGTACTTTGGTCTTTTCAGGTTATCAAACCAAAAAAGCTAGTTCTCACGAGACGGTGAAATCACGGGGTAGGAGGGGCAGTTGGAATTTTTTTTTTTTTTTTAATTTTTTGGGTCCTTTTGACAATGGGATATTTGAGTACCATAGCACGGGGAAGAAAAGTTACACTACACCAATCTATATAGAGGATAATCTGTTGCACCACTTAAACAATGACACGGCTGCCTTCCAAACATCGAAAAAATAAATAAAATAAAAGGAAAAAAATCAAGTAGTCTAGGTGGTGTGATCGAAAGGGTGGTGTATCATAGTAGGGTACGCCTGCTTCGGAACAGAGCTTCTCCCCTCCGTACCTGACACATGCTGAGGTTTTCTGTTGAAGTTGACGTAAAGTGCGACATCTTTTCGCTGTGTGTGTGTGTGTTGGGCCCACATGAAGCGACCACATCGAATATGTGTCAGAGAACAACAGAACAAATCTGCTGGGTTTCTGCGTGGCATTTGTTACGGCGCCTCCTCTCTATTCCGCACCTTCACATCAGCGCACAGAGAACTATGAACCAAATTAGGTTAAGTGGGTCCTGCATCCACGTGGCAACTACCAACCCCACGTTCACGAAAAAGAATAAAATTAATAGGTCCTAGTGGGCCGCGTTTTCATTGACCTGCAAGGGTGTGCAACAGCGGGACGGGACTCATGCGTGACGCATGCCTTTTGTTTTTAGATTTTAAAATTTTTTTATTAAATAACTTATGAAATCTGGACATTGCGTGGTATTTAATTTAAATTTGTATATGAAAATAATTTTTAATTTATAATTAATTTTAATTTAATTACCTAATAACAATTTTAATATATATAGATGTATTATTTTTAGTTATTTTTAAATAATTATCTAGTGGGTTAACTCTTAAAGTTTAATTTAATACATAATTTTATATATAAATAATATCCTTAACTAAAAACTGGTTAGCTAAGATGAATAAAAGTAGGTTAATTTAATTATATAAAGTTATTACATTATTTTAATTAATTTAATGGTAATTTTTTTAAAGAACAGAAGAGAAGATAAAACTAAAAAAATGCAAAAAGTACATGTGGAAAAAAAGTGAAAAAAAAAACGGTTTATTGCATTAATATAGATATTTAGTCTACACTTTTGTCCATGAAGGCCGGTAAATTCTCAATATTTCCAATTTTTTTTAGTTATTTTTTTTAATATAACTTTTTTTCAAGTAAACGAACTAAGATT
Source organism: Tinospora cordifolia (assembly GCA_030144865.1). NCBI lineage: Eukaryota > Viridiplantae > Streptophyta > Magnoliopsida > Ranunculales > Menispermaceae > Tinospora > Tinospora cordifolia. The sequence continues at coordinate 10,846 of JAJIYU010000398.1, forward strand.
ATACTAAAAATTTTATAATTAAAACTACTATCATTTCGAGGAAAAAAAAGTGTTTCAACAAATTATTTGAAAAAAGGAACATATTTTTATTTAAATTTTAATTGTTATGAAATTTAATTTTAAGCATTAAAAAATGAACATAATTTTAAGCATTAAAAAAGTGTTTCAATAAAATAAACAATAAATCAGATAATAAAACTATTTAAGCATTAAAAAATGAACATAATTTTTATGAAATTTAATTTTAAAAACATCACAAGTGTTATAAATATATTGAATGCCTCTATTTTAATATGTATATAACCTCTAAAATTTAATTTTAAAAACATCTGAATTAATGAGATCATTTAAATATTTTTAATTATATTTATTATATTGTTATAACCTCATATCACAAATTTATACAAAGTGGTTCTATATCTCATGAAAATCATGAGTAAAAAGAACAATTGATCTTAACAATTATTTTTTCTTTCTAATGCTCTTAAGTAATTCTTTTTTAGCTCTTTAGATTTGTTTTGGTCAATAAACTCAAATTGAATATTTTTTTTAGCATTTTAAAAATTATAGATATCATTATGGGTATTTTGATTTGATGTTATATAGCAAAAGATAACAGTATGATGTACAATATCACAACTTTAATTTTGAAAAAAAAATATTTAAAAGCTGTTTTATTTGGAAAAATAAACATACTTCAACATTTATAATGACTCTTAATATTATTTTTTTTCATTCTTAGCAGATATTAGAAATATATTTCACTTGTTAATATTGATGATATTGCTAGAAAAAAAAAAGTATGCTTCAATAGGAAATAGCTGTTCTACATATTGGAAAGATGGGCCAAAAAGTTATTGGAAAAAAAAAAGTAATAGAAGACTTTGGTTCATTCTTTTAGATATGGTATCCCAAGTGCAGAAAATTACAAGGAAAAGAAATATTATTTATTTATTACTTTGGTTCATTTTTTCAGAAAAGAGAGAAGTGGCATATCCCATTCTTTTAGATATTATATAACTCATCTTACAACATTTCATTTTAATAAGTCTTATTAAAAAAGAGTTTTTAAAAAATTAGAGTGTTGATAGCTTAATTTTTTTCTTTTCTAAAAATATTTTTACGAAATATAAGAAATATCTCTTAAATAAAAAATAAACTTGTTTTTTGCTTTTATGAAATAAGAGGGACAGAAAAAGGATACGTCACTTTTCAAGATATATATAAATTTTAAGGTATTTAAAATAGCTTTGTCAAACTATTTAAAACAATTAATTCAATCTAATTTTAACTAAAGAATTTTGATTTATATTCTCATCATCAAGAGCAATTTGTCTATATTTATTAGTCTCGTAATTAAAAATTTTATTCATTTGTTAGTTAAAAAATAAATTAATTAGTTCTTAACTTTTTATTCTATTAAATTACTTAAAACTTAATAGTATAAAACTTTTTATACTATTAAGTTATACTTTGAAGGTTAATACATGATCACGTGAATGTCACAATTGCTTATTTATGTGGATTGTTATTTTGATGATGAAAGATTAAAGTTTTTTCTTTTGTTTATTGTATGAAGATTGGGTGAGTTGTAGAAACAAATTCATAGAAACATGTTGATGAAATTATGAATGTATATTATTGTAATACTCCAGAATCTCATAAACGTGTACACGTCGCAAATAAAAAATAAAATAATAATAATAAAATAAAGTTTTGTAAACGTTTTAGAATCATCCAAGTTTTAAAGATATTTTTATTTTTATTATAGTTAATAAATTGTAGAAGCTTGAGAAATTATTTTTAGAGTTTCTATGTTTAGATTAAAAGTTTAAATTATTTGATTTGTTATTTTTATAAAATATAAGCTTAGAAGTATGTTTGGACATAATTTGGATAAACACTTGAGAACCTAGAAATAAATTATAATGATCTTATTTTAATCGGAATAAATTAGTTGAAAATTTAAATAGAGAAAATTTAGAAAACATAAGGACTTAGAAATTCATTACAATGACATTGAATTTCAAATTGAGAAATTTGGAGACTCAGAGAAATTATTTTATTTTGATTATATGAAATTCTAGAATTTTGGAATGACCCTGAATTAATTATAATTGATATTTAGACTTTATAATTATTTTAGAAATTATTTAAGCTTAAGAATATTTTTGAATGAGATTGAATGTGAATTAGGAACTTAGAAAATTTTTATTGATTGTTGAATTTCAGATTTTGTAATTTTAGATTATCAAGTGTCTCGAAGGAAAAGCAAGCTAGTCCTAAAAGTTTGTAAAATTAGGTGAGCGTGATTTCCTTACTCATACGTATTATGTAAATTTAAAATTTGAAATATTTGTTTGAATAATTCTAAATTAATTAGGATTGTCATTGGAAATTGATTGAACTTGTTTGGAGTGCTTGGTTGATGTTATGATGAATGATTATTTATTTATTGCATGCATGAATAGAAAAATATGCACTTAGACTTCATTATTTACTCATGTAAACTGTCATTTTCAATAACATGCATTATTTGAAAAATTTCTATGGCATGTGTGATGCTTTGCTATGATTGAATTTGTTTGTGAAACTAAAATAAAATTGAAGGATTATTAAGAATCCACATACCAATGCGATTGACGAGCCCGGGCGGATCAAGGTGGCATCTCCTATATGTCACTACTTGAGATTGACGAGCTACAAGGTAAATTGTAGATATTTTCAACCTTGATCTGCCTGTGATAGCTAGAAGTCCTTGGGAGATGGTACGATGCTGCAGTAAGGACACTCCCTTAGATTGTGATTCTAACAGGTAACCGGCCTTAAGCATTACCCAAGATTTGATTCTGTTTCAGATCATAGGGGATATCGAGAGTCATCTTAACACTCTTCTGGTCTTAGATTACAATCAAAACCAAATGAATGTTTGAAACGCCTAATGTGTGAAAGTACTTGTAATGTTTTAAATTTTGATTTGTATAATGTGTATGATATGTCGAAATGATCCACAAGGCTTTCGAGCTCATTACCATTTCATTTTTTAGAAATACGTGGACGTAATGCACAGCAGTCTATGTCAGAAGACTCTCATTGTTGATTGAAAACCTAATAGGGAGGTTATTCAGGGTAGGAGGATTTAGAGGTTATAACTTGTTTATTTTAATTGTAATAGAACTAAATGTATTTTTCATTTGAGTTTAATTTCACTGTTTTACATCTATTTATCTTGATTTTCATATATTCGACCTACTTGGCCAAATAATTTGATTTTAATGATTTCATCTATTGTAGCAATTGCTCTAATGATTTTACATTATTTGTTACATGAATTTTTGGCAAAATAATTTTTGATTCTTTAGTCTAACTGTGAAAATTCGATGAATATAGTGAAAAGTTATTTTGATCTTTTATCTTATGCGAAATGTATTTCCAGATATTTATTTGAGAACTATCTATCAGGAACTTGAATTTGAAGAAATAGATTTTGACAGAAATATTTTTAAGTAGTATTTTGATTCTCAACGGGCGACGATCCGCACAAAAGGCATCTCCGCCAAGGGGGCGCATCTCCACGCTAGATTCATAGCGCGTAACGAAAGGTCCGATTAGGAGTCAAAGTGTCACAATTATGCATTAAATGTATATGATAAAATGTCTTATAAAGGATATATACTTAGTGGATTGACAATTTGTTCATTTGGTTGTTTTGACTAGATTATTGTTTTGCGAAATGAAAATTGAAGTTTTTTCTTTTGTGTATTATGGAAAGATTGTCCAGTTATAAACACTACCTATACTGCATTAAGTTTAATATGCTTAATATAAAAGTAGTGGTCATTTTATTTTATCTTAATTTGTAAACTTTTCAATTTCAAATACAAAATTATGAAAAGTTTTGTATACAAATTGTATACATCCTACATACCATTAGTATACATATATGATTTTGTAAAATAAAAAAATAAAAAATTATTGTTGCATGATGCTAATCTATTAAATACATAACATAATAAATAGATTTGCATTGTACAATGCAAATCTAAAATAAAAATACGATGCAGATTAAAAAAAATATATAGTAATGACAATTTATTTTCAAATACATCAAAACTTGTAGCACCCCGGCCCTGGAATCTGGTCACATTTGCAACAACTGGTATTCTTGTCTCTCAACTCAAGACATAATCATATTCACATGCAGTCACTCCTGCTTTGACCGTCCAGGCACTGGGATATTACTATATCTCATTATCATCTCTTGGTTTATTTATACCATGTCACATCTCATCATATATCATAGCAAACATTAACAAAAGTAATAATTCAGAACAGGGATAAACAATATTGGGATAATATATTAAATCAAAGGATTCATATTTAACCTCAATAAGAACTAACACTGGCCCTATGGTTGAGGTTATCATGAAATGATCAAAATTGGCCCTGGCCGACTACAATAGATAGATGAACAATTAAAGTAAAGAGGGTATCATTACCCTACAATTCACAAATAAAAAAAATAGTGTTCCAATCCTGCACGACCCTATCAATGAGGCATGCCATTACTACAAAATGATTCTCCCATCACCTATCAATCCAAGCGTCTTCAATGATTACCTAACAAATGATTAGTGGGATGAGTTCAAGAGCCCGTGGATCATACACAAAACATCTCAAGCATTATTATAGTCAAAACATAAAATATGTGTAATACCCGAAATTCGAGTAAAAAAATTCACTGTTTAAAAATACGGTATTGTAGCGTATGTACTATAGCCCGTACTATTTGGTTAGCAAACAAAATAACTTTCGACGATTACCGTAGCTACAGTAACGGGCACTATAGCTATAGTAATGCACTATTCACTACTGTGCATTTTCGTCGTTTTGTGCAAAAAAATTCTATATAAACTCCCCACATCTCGAGCATTATTATAGTCAAAACATAAAATATGTGTAATACCCAAAATTCGAGTAAAAAAAATTTACTATTTAAAAATATGGTACTGTAGCGTATGTACTGTAGCGCATACTATTTTGTCAGCAGACAAAATAACTTTCGGCGATTACCGTAGCTACAATAACGGGCACTATAGCTACAGTAATGCACTATTCACTACTGTGCATTTTAGTCGTTTTGTGCCAAAAAAATCTATATAAACTCTCCCCCCCCTCCCTTTCTTCTAAAAATTCATTCCAGCAAGAAAGAAATAATTTCTTTGTTTACTCTCTTTTCTTCTCTTGTTTTTCGACTATTGTAGACAACAAATATAATAGTAAGAAGGGAAAAACCACAGTTTTTGCATAGCAATAGTGAAGATATATTTCTGAGCACCTCTTTTGGAGCAACAGGAGGGTTCTACTAATCAAAGCAGTTATAATAACTCTGCCTACGTCTCTATTTAAGATTAGAGATGTCCTTATTCATTTCAGTACATATTACTATTCACATATACGTAGTCTACTGCTCACAAGTACAGTACTGTTCATAAGGTACTGTTCACTTTATTATTTAGTACTGTTCATATTCATCGTTCACAGATATGCACAGTTCATATATACGGTACTGTACATATGTATTGTTCATTGACAATTATTAAATCACATTTTCAAAACGTAAATATCAAAGACTAGTAGTCGACGACTCAAAACAAGTGGGATAACAACGCAAAGGTTCAAAAGAGTCTACGATTAAAGTGGAAGTGATTACCTTCCTCCCTAGTATTATTTGAATTTTAATGCTGAATGTGATATTTACATTGTTCGAATGCTTAAAAGCATGCTAAAATCTTGATTAAATGGTCTGGTCGTGGTTTTTTTATGTTACATGCTTTTGTACTTTTATGAAATTATTGTTGTCGTATTTATGCTTTAAAAAATGATCAACATGATTACGTTATTGTACAATGATGCTTTATACATAATGAAATGATTGTTAATACACAAACAAAGATAAACTTAGAATTGAACCACGTACCGTCGTAGTGGTCGATGGGGGATCACTGTGGATGTTCTTACGATAAAGAACAATGGGTTTGCTCCTAGATCCCGATGATAAAACTATGGGTGTAACCCTAGTCCTTTGGTGATGGAGCGATGGGTGTGACCCTAGTTCCTGGGTTGGGTGATGGGTGTGCCCCTATCCCATTGGAATCTGACATATAGTGCAGTTCCTCGTCTTTTCCGATATAATGAGAGAACACTAGGGTTAAACCCTTCGGTCTAATTAATGACTGTTGATAACTGAATGTTTAAAACGCCTAATGAATGACAAATGCTTGCATGTTCACTGTTTGATTTAAGTAATGCTATGGATGTAATGTGTATAATTCACTGTGCTCTTGAACTCACCTCACTTACTCTTTTTCATGTAACTATTGAAGACATTGCTCCCAGCAAATCAATGTAAATCAATAGTAGTGTACCTCACAGTATGAGGATATTAGAAAATGAACTTTATTTGCTATTTTCAATTGTAGGGCATGTGAACCACCATATTTAATCTTGTCAGATGTTGGTCATTAGACCAGACAGTATTTCTCTTATCAAAAGTTGGCTATGGAGCCCACAAAATTGTTCGTAACTCTAATCATAAATTAATGTCTTTTAGTTATTGTGTGATCCCAAGGTTTTTGCTATTTTGTTTCAAAGCAAATGTATTTATACTTTATTTTGTACTTTGAGATATGGTATGGTGTAACTAATAGATGTGACAGATGATATAAAAAAAGTAATATCCTCAATTCTTGGATAGAAAGCAGGAGTGACTGCGTAATGACATCTTAAGCTACGAGACAACCATGTCGCTTATGATGTATGTGACAGATTTGGGAGCTAGGGTGTCACAATATGCAAGCTCTTATTAGGCATTAGGCATTTCATTTAGTTCAATTGTTTATGTTGTCGTTAAGACCAAAAGATCTTCTTCGTCATTCCTTAGTAGGTTCAGAATATCGATAGTAATGCTCGAAAGCCTATTACTTATTTGGAACCTTATATTAGGAGTGAGGTCTCACTTGACTCTCTGTCCCATCTCTCTACTGCCACAATAGGATCAAAACCCACCTTAGGTTGGAAATACCCACAATGATTCTGGACTATTGCCACAGTATCTGCATCACCACGTCGGTACATAATTAACTCTGTTAATCATCTTTATTTAGTGACCACAAGCATGTTCACAGTAACAAGATCTGATATAGATAAATAGTAAGTCTAAATCATAGTACATCATGTTTAAGGTCACACAGGTCATACTATTTCTCACATAGCGTACATGGTATATGTTTCAAACAGTATTAACAATAATGGACAGTACAACATGCTAATCAACATTATAAAAGGACAATCAAACATCCATACGTGTCACACACATCCCTAGCATGCTTCTAGACAATCAATACAAATAAACATTTAATCATATTTCATATTCAAACCAAAATAATAGTAACAAATTTAGGGTAGTCATTTTCACCTGTTTCTTTGTTCACTCCTTTTAATCTTTGCATCGATGGCTTCAAATCCTCAACCTTTAGGATTCAATACCATTATTTAATGTCCTTAAATCATAATTCGATGTCCCCTAATCTTTATGGTATATAGTGTGTAAGAAAGGTCATAATGGGTCTGTATCAGTGTGGTTTCCTTTTGTGTACCGCAGTAGAGGAGAAAAGTACCTTAGTAACTAGTGTTCGTGCATAAAAAGTCAAATTTTGGGTTCTAGGACGCATTAACACGATAGGCTACCACGATAATCTACATGTGCTGTAGCTTTTTATGTGATTACCACAAAATGTGCAATTTCACATTACCGTAGTAGGGCTTTGTGTTATCGCGGTAATCGAGAAGAACATCACATGAATAGTGTACTACTGCGATCATTACCATTGTATTCACGTGATTTCAAGAAAACTACAACTCCATTGAGACCTTGATGCACTAACTTAAGACTCAAAACACGAATTTTCTTGAGAAGCAAAACGTTATAACTTGTTTTCGCTTGTTACATCTTGTGTTTTTTCCTCTAAAATGATTCAAACGTCTCTAGGGTTTTGTTGCCATTGCCAGAATGAGTGTGAGACTAAATGGTGCAAAAACAATGATTTAAAACATCGTTTTTGAGTGAAAAGAATGCATCACCTCTGTATACAATTCAGAAATGCATCACTACTTGAATCCTTATTTTTTGTGCAGTTCTCCTTTCCTTGGCTTGTGAGATAGTTAAGGAGGAGTAGGATAGATGGAACTTGACTTAAAATGAGTGTGGGAGGAGGAAGAACTCGACAGACGACGACTGGTATCGATTCTGGAGAGACAGTGCACGACTGCAATCTAGAAGAATGCGATTAGGCTTTTCTGCACAATTGTTCTTCCTATATATATACTTTACGCATTACCACGATAGTGTGATAACATTACTACAATAACTATAACTGTACCAAATTTTTAGTTTTTGATTCACATTACCACAATAGTATCAAATGCTATTGGGGTAACCAAGAAAAATTACGCTTTTCAGCATTCTGGAGACCAATACCGTGGTAGCCTTTGTCACTAACAGGTAACCATCCAATATTGATTTTCACTCTGATTCGCCGATTCTTCCACACATAGACTTGTATGCCATGTGAATCACCAATTTATAGGTTTTCCCAAAGTTTATTGCACTCAAAATATTTTTATTAAATTTATTTTAATTCATCAAATTTTGTATAAATTTCAGGATATTACAAAACTTAATATAACGAATGAACATTCAAAAATATTATTCTTTATGTTTTGTATTTAATAGATTTGCATTGCATGACAATATATATTTTTTTTAATAAAATCATATATGTATACTAATGGTATACATGATGTACACAATTTGTATGCAAAATTATGAAAAAATTTGTATTTGAAATAGAAAAGCGTACAAAAATAAAATATAACGACCACTATATTTACATTAAGTATATTAAACTTAATCTAGATATAGGTCGTGTTTATAACTGGACAATCTTCCCATAATAAACAAATGAAAAGACTTCAATCTTCATTTCGCAAAACAATAATCTAGTCGAAGCAACCAAATGAGCAAGTTGTCAATCCACTAAGTATACAACCTCTATAAGACATTTTATCGTACACCTAAACGCTTAATATACATTCATAATTTCATCAACATGTATCTATAAATTTATTTTTAGGACTCACCCATCTTCATACAATAAACAAAAGGAAAAACTTTAATCTTCCATCATCAAAATAACAATCTGGAAAAATAAGTAATCGTGACATTCACGTGATCATGCATTTACTTGCAACCTTCAAAGTAAATCCTTTTTGTTTACTTGTAAGAAAACAAACCCTTGCAAACCCATTAAAAGATCTTTGCTGTCAGGGAAAAAAATACTTGACCAAAACGAAAACCAAAAGAAGGATTGTTAGAGCGAGGCTTTATTGACCTTCTTCTTCTTATATAGAAAAAAATTGGTATAAATGTAAACGTTTTTAAAAAGTTGATATAACTGAAAAAGTTTTAAAAAAGACAAAAATTTTCTATAATTTTTTTAAATAAAAATTTATATAATTTTCTCAATAATATATATATATGTAATTTAAATCAAAGATAAGGCCCTTTAGGCCTAATCTTTGGCCCAAACAACGTTTGTTAATTTTATTTTATAAATTTAACTATTAAATTTATTTTAAATTCATAATTTAACTGATATTAACATTTAAAAAGTTAGATGTTTCCAAATTCAAAATTTTAAAGACTAACTATTTTTTTGGGCTATCTATTTTAAGCAATATTTTCTCAGTCTATAAAAATAATATTTTTGAGTGATATATAATGATTTTTTTCTCGCAACAAGTTTAAAAATTGGGATTTTAATTTGCCAGAAATCAATTCGCTTGAATTTGATTTAATAGTCGTATCTTAGGATACAGTCGTCAACTAATCTTCAAGTACAAGAAAAAAATGAATATTATCTTAAAACATTACATCTTCAAGCTTTTATAAATTGAATTTTTTCTTTTTCTTTTTCTTTTTCTTCTGTTTTAGTTTGTATTATGATATCTTTATTGTTATACTGTTCAATAATTTGATGTCTCTGTTTGGTTTGCAATTTATTAAACTCTTATTTATTAGCATATCTCTCCTAGCGGTTCATAATATATTAGATTGTACAATATGCGACTCGCAATCACATCAGCTCATCATTTGAACTATTTATAGATTATAATATATAATTTATACAATATGCATTTTTTATGATACATATAATTTACATTATTCACACTTAAATAAAAATTGTATGTAATTATTTAAATTTTTAAAAATTATATTTATTTTTTAAAGTTATTTATTTATTTTTGAAATAATATTTATTCATTTTTAAAGAAATTTTATTTAAATTTAAAAATTATATTCTTTTATAAAAATATTATTTATAAAAAATTATTAAAAACTTATATTTTAAAAAATAAAAATAAAAATAAAACGGAATTGTGCCATGCGCATGACATTGCTCCCAAAAAAAGTGTTGAGCATTTGATTTTTATCAAACAGTCAATACCTTACGATGACTGGGCAGCTCAATACTCCTGAGTGCAAACTTGGACGTTAGAGACGCCCTCAATACTCCTAAGCGCAAACTTGGACGTTAGAGACGCCCTTAGTGTTGTCATTAAATTCTGAAATTTCTTATTATAGTAATTTAATAGGTATAATATTGATAGATAAGAGAAATAATTGGCATTTAGTGGTGGAAGGGATTAAATTTCAAAGATTGATGAAAAGGGTTGACTAATTAGTATTTTATTTTTTTATTTAATTTGGATTTGCTTTTTGAACACTCAATGAGAAAGATTCGGTGAGTTGTGGTAATTATGACAGTGAGAAAATGTGGAAATGGTGAACTGTTCATTTTCTACCATCGTCTCAAAAGAATTTTCTTCAATTTCTTTCATTAATAATATATTTAAAATAATGAAATGGTGAACTGCCCATACCCTAATCAAAACAATTGATAGAAATATAAAAGACAACTGGAAAAAACAAGTTTGAAAAATAAAAAGTTATGGAGTTATGAAATAATGCACTATATATCTAAATTATGCAAACAATTCAATGAAATATAAAATGAGATTGAAAAACAAAAGTTGATTATAAAATTCCTCCTAGCCCTAGAAGAGTTAAAATAAAAACAAAATTAAAATTAAAATTAATTTTGAGGAGATGAAGAAGGTGAGTTTGTCTTTTTACAATTAAAATTAATCAATGAAATGATATCTTTGATTCTTAAATTCTTAAGATTCATATCATATTTACAGAAAAAACTACAAATTATGGAACCTTTTGTGATCTTAATTATGTATATGAATGTATGCTTGTATGCATGTATGTATATTTATATGTACGTAGGAGACAAGTATGTGCATGATGAAAACAAAAATTGAATAAATTAAATTATTTAAAAGGAAACACTAAATATAAAATGGTGAAATTCATGGGCTGATGTAAATTAATTATGGGCAGTAATCAGATTGTACTACTTGATGGATAGTGTAACATTTAATTAATTGAATGAAGTTTGAAATATGGGAAGTTAAATGAATTAGGAAAGGAAAAGGAAAAAAAAAAAAAAGATTGCAACCAACTAAGGGTAGTTGCTTAGTTAGGGCATATTGAGAGCATGGGATCATGTGTGAAACATCACAATCCCCTTGATCTTTTCTCTCCATCAACTATTACTGACTATAAACCAAGAGGAAAAAAGAAGAACATTAAGCCTGGCCTGATTCACACTTGATGATAGTCGAATTTAAATCAATCTTAGAATAGTATGTAAACTCGCTGAACAAGTTAAAAAGATCATCAATCATAGGTAGCCAGTACTTTTCTTGATGATGACCTAAGTTAGCTTTTTGTTATCAAATTATAGTCACATGAAGACATACTCCTTGCTAATAAATAATATCGAGGCTCTCTAAGGCGACTCGCTCGGCCTAATAAATCTTTTCTCCTTTAGCTATCCAACTAAGCCTCCAACTTCACTAACTCAGTTGGGGCCTTGTTGTATGGTAATTTGATGATGAAGCTCATCTTTGGCAACAGTTCGATCTTGAACTTGAGCCCTTTGGGAGGTGACCAACTAGCAACTCATCCAGGACCACATCTTGGTAGTCTCTCAAAATTAGGACGTTGTTCATTGGGCTAGAGGTAGTAGAAGTATCCTCTTGAAACAAAACCTTAAAATCTTCATTCTCCTCTACACTACCCAATAATACCAACGCTAAGCTCCTCCATTTCTAGTGTAGGTCTCTTGTATCCTCAATAATTCCCCCATCAGATCTCATAAACTCTGTGTTTCGTGAAATTAAGTTGGGCCTAATAATGTTTGAGTCAATCCATACCCAAGATGACATTATATCCATGGAATGACATCACACAAAGCTGGATCATTTGAGTCTTCTCATTCATCATAAGGTCGTACGTGTAAGCTAATCTATATAATATTGAGGTGTCAATGTTTGTAGAGACGTCTATGACACTAAGTATGTTGTCATTAGTAGGAGTCTTCCAACAAGGTCTTTTAAGACAAACGACCTAGTGGCACCATAAGTCTTTCAATGTAAACTAATTGCATATGGATTTTGATTGCATTTGCATAAATCTTGAATCAAGTAAAGAATTTGAAGCTAAAGCAAATGAGGTTTAGAAGTTTGGGGAGGAAGAAGTAGAAAAGACACCAACAGGAAACATAAAAAAAGACTAACTTCTCATGTTTAAATTTTTTTTGAAATATTAACAATAAAGATTGTAGATGATAAAAAAAAGATGCAAATGTGAGGAATGTGGTACTGGTAATCTTAAATGTCATAGCCAAACTTGTGTTAGCCCAAGAATCCCCTAGAGTCGGACTGATGTGAGATATTACAACTCACCCTTCTTAGAAGCAATCTCGTCCTCAAGATTCATACCTCCGGTACACCTAGAGAGGCTCTAATACCATTTATAACAACCCAGGCCTACTACGTATCGATATTGTCTCCACCATAGCCACCATTGACTAGGTGCAGGATTTTGTTCTTGGCAAGACTCGAACCTAAGACAATCTCGAATGTACATTTAGCCTCGGAATCCCCTTGGAGTCGGACCAATATGAGATATTACATGAATATATTGCAATAATTGTACATTTTATTGATATGGTATGGGTTTTGCAAAAACGTGTTTTAGGTTTTTCTTTCATGCCATCTCCATAATTTGATGTAACAATTATTGAGAAAGTTTATAATTCCCTAAAATTTTGACTATTAAAATCAGTGATAGTATTACCCTAATGAATACGAGTATCAACCACGGGCAATCATAACCAATTGCAGTTAAAATAAGTCAAATGGACCATATAGACACATGAAATGAAAAAAAGTCAAAAAAGATTATTTCGAGGTTGAAATAGTTGAATTTGGTGATGATTTCCATATCAAAATGCTCAAAACATTGAAACGATTAAAAAAAACAAGAGGGCCCAATGCAATGTGTTGCATCAACTGTGCAATACACTTCATTATCCATAATAATTGATATAAAAACATGGTTGCGTGGTTATGTTTGCACTACCATTGCCATTGCCATAGGAATTATTACAAGGCATGTCATACATCAACTTGTAAAAGGGACTTACAACTTCACAACCATTCCAAGACCACATGTTCAAACCAATCCATGTGCTCAAAATCATGGGTCAAGCTTAGCATTTCACCATGATCATGAACTATCATGGACAAGGATCTTCAACTACCAACATTAAAGGCTTCTCCAACTTTTCCAAGCAAATGAGTGCAACCTCATGAGTGGTTGAACACCCCCATGCACCTAAGATGAGCCACCATACCCCTCTTCACTACCGCATATATGCCCTACACTCCTCCCATTACGTATAAATTAGGTAAGGATAAGTTGTGCTCACCTTTTGGCAAAATTGTTTGTTTAAAGTAGGTGTGCAAGAGTGACATCCATGGGGAACACTTGGAGGCTAAAAAACCTTCACTCTAGGACCCTTTGTAAGTAATTTCTAAAATGTAACGCACTACACTAAGAACTTTTGAAACCTAGAAAGTTTAGGATTTTGATTCTATACATACATGCATTGACTGGCACTCGAAGATCCATAATTGTGATTTTAGGGAGCAAAAGTGAACTATGTACACACTATAGAACTTTGGTGTAAGTAAATTACTTAGATTGACAAATATATGCTAAAAATACGAAACCATGTGAGTGAAAGTAAAACTAGACACATGTCAATTGAGGCATAGAGATCAAGAAAAGCTTGTTGTATTCAAAGGAATTTGCTAAGTTGAAAATGACTTTACTTTTACATGTTTTATAATTGTATTTACTTGCATATTGTATATGAAATATGCAGGTGGCAGCTTAGAATATCCCCATTGATCATTATGCAATAATATGTCTAAGTATGAGTTGAAACATGTGATATGATATTGAGGATATGATTGTTTGGTATATTACATATTATATTTGTTGGGATCATTGCAAATACATAGGATAGCAATAATAATATAAGGTAAATAACCAGATATCGTCCTTCGGGAACGATTGATGGTTATTAATCTTAAATCCCAATTTAATTTTAGTATCAATTTTATTAAGTCTTAAAATCAAGTTGAGTATTGAAAACTTAAGAAAATTAAAAGCAAATTAAAAATAGGCGATTATTGGATTGAACACTATATGAATTAAGTATCTACGATTGTGAACTCTCCTGTGTTCCCCCTCTATTTTTATTTCAATTAATTTGATTCTTAATTTTGTAGGTTATAACAATTTCACTAAAATCCTTTCTTGAGACGCTTTAATACATATTAGTCAAATTGTTTAATACCTCCTCCAAAAGCGTATAGTCAATAAACTAATGTATTAAAATCACAATGCTCGTGCAACCTCATAAAGAATCAATAACATCCTGGTCAATTGATTATTCTAGGTTTATATTTTGATTATCCAACTATTAAACCTCTCTTCCGAGTTAGTTTAAGAATCTGATATCAATCTATCTATGATCAGTAGATAAAAAACATTAATCACACAAAATAGAAAACAAATCATCAGATAAGATTAATTTGAAAATTAGAATTATAGGTTCCTACAATTGAAATCACATCATAGAAATTAAAAAAAACTTAGCCAAACATTGCAACTAGTTCACAACACAAAGAATTAAACAAATCAAAGATCATACTATACACATGTGATCTTGTTCTTCCTCTTCTCTCTTGTTCAACTCTTCTCTCTTGTTCCACTCTTCTCTCTTGTTCCGCTCTACTTTGTGCTCTAACGGTCCAAAAAATTAAGTAGCAATTGAATAATAATGAATAAAACCTAATACAATGGACTGTTTATAGTGTTTTCCTAAAAAGACCCGTAAAACCCTAATTAGATACTAACACAAAACCTTAATTTAATAACCATAATAGCAATAATGTGATTCAGGATCGCGGTCTCACGGTTGTCCAAAAATCCAAATTTTCTCACACGTACTATTGCCAAATTCCCACGCAGGACCGCAGTCCTGCATTTTGCTTTTGATTCTTCTTGTTTTTGCTTGCTTTGATTCCAATTCCAGTCATGCTTTTTGTTTATTTGTTGTTTTACCCATCATGCCACTCCTTCATGCTCCACAATTCACATGTTCTACTGTTGCGTTGCCATTTTTTTGCCCATACCTTGTTTCATTATTTTACCTAATTTGCCACCATTTCTAGTCATGCCCCTACCCTTCTTTGTTATTTTGTTGCTTTGCCACCCAACTAACGAGCTCCTTCATGCGCACAAATTGATGTGGTGCTTTGACCTTTTTGCCCTTCCTTGCATATACATGATCTACCCATTCATTCATGCGCAATATGTGTCGGGCTGGATCGAAATGTGCTTGTTGGTTGTGTTGGGCTTTGTATAGTACACCATGTTTCATTCTTCCTTCCTTGTGTATACATGTTTTCACTATTCTAAACTTGCACAAACAGTAAAATATCCTCCTCAAACATTAAATCTCAATTATAAATGTATAAAAATTATATTTAAATTTTTTAATAAATGTAAATGCATGCAATGATCCTATAAATGCTTATATAGCTAATTATAACTAAACATAACCTATTTTCTATTGAATTAATGCAAAACATATAATATATATATATATATATATATATATATATATATATATATATATATATATATATAATGTAATTAGTATGCAATACAACTAACAATATTCACTGCATATGAGAGCATGATTGATTTAGAACATGAATATGAATCGTATTTTTTGAGTTATTATTAATGCATGAAATGGAACACACATAAAATGACAAAAAATTTTATATTATTAGTCATTGTATACGTATAATATTAGTATATGATATCTTTAATATCATAGAAATTGTTTCACCAAAAAAAAAAAGAATGTCTAACAAAAAAAAATGTTGATATTACATAGTAAACTAAAAAGAATACAAACATATCTCTTTTGATTTCTCGATTCTTCCTTCTGTCGTTACTGTGTGTTGTTATTACTATCCCTGTAGCCCATCCACTATTACACGTTATTGCAACTGCAACCCCCCATTGCCCTTGCAACCAACTATTGCTGTCGCTCTGCCATATCCACCTACGCTCATTGCTTCTCCTTTGCTTGTTGCTGCTCCTCACGCTTGTTGCCGCTTGCTCAGTGTGTAACACCGTGGTCCCCAAATCTTTTCACATTCATCACAGTTGATGCATTTGTTTCATAGCTTGAGATGTAAATACATTCATATACAATCATTTTTGCTTTTGTCACATTTCACTATTCAAGAACCGAGATATTACTATTTCTCGGATCAATCGTCTAATCTTCTAGTTTTACTTGGACACATCCCACAACACATGAGAGTGAATAAATAGACTGATTCATAACATGAAATAATCAAAACATTGGGATGATATATATTAATTGTAAAAGGTTTTGAATCAACATCGGTAATTACTAAACAATGGCTCCATGACCAAGTTTCAATAAAAAATGACTAATATCTGGCCTAGTGGCCGACCTCCAACTGATCAATAGAACTAAATATGGTGGTTTACATACCCCACAATTAGAAAATAAAACATAAAGTTCATTTCCTACAACGTCCTCAACTGTAAAGTATACTATACTGTGATTGTTTTCATATTACTTGTCAACTAAGTATCTTTAATAGTTACCTAAAAAGAGTTATTAGGGTGAGCTCAAGAACTTAGTAAATCATACACAGTGCATTTTAAATATTATTAAATTCATAATATTAAACATGTACACACTTGTCAAACATTAGGCAATTCATACGATTCAATTATTCATGGTTGTCGTCAAAACCGAAAGGACCTTTCTTAGTATCATTGGCCTAGAATATCGAAAGTAATACCCAAAGGCCAATTAGCTATTTAGGACCCAAACTTAGGAGTGAAGTCTCAATTCGACTATCAGTCCATCTTACTATTACCACATTAGCATCAACACTCACCTTGGGTTGGGAACACCCACAATGACACTAGACTATTGCCACAGTATCTGTGTCACCACGCCGATACGTGGTTAGATTTCTTAATTGTCCTTATTTAGTAACCACTAGCATACCCAATAGTATCAACATCAGGATATGAACTCATAAGATAATTTGATAAACTGTTAGTCATGCATAAGATTGCTTAGTACATGCTATTCATCATATAGAGCATAGAATATGTCATTGAGGAAATATTAAACATTCACGAATCATACAACATGCTATTAACCATACAATAGGAAATCATCCAATCAATTGATAATCACACCCCTCGCATGCTTTTAAATATTTAGTGAAGATAAAAATCAATCATGTTTTATATTTTAAAACTAAAATAATACTAAAGAGTATGAATATTTATCTCCATCTTTGATGGTTAAATCTTTCTTGTCCTTACATTGTTATTCCGAACCTTTTTTTCACTCAAAGAGAGAACAATGAGATTCTTTTTTTCTTGAGCTAGAAGAAAACTAAGAAGAAAATAGAATAAAATGAAATAGTTTGATGGGAAGAAAAGGGTAGTATTTATAGGCATCATTAGCCAAACACCACATTCACTACTCATATTTTAATAGCCAACCATCTTATTTCACTATTTATATTTTAATAGCCAACTATCTCATTCTACTACCCATATTTTGTCGGATATTTGTATTATATGTATATATATTTAGCTTTAGCTATTACTTATGGAGTAATTAGGATAGTGGTAATTTTTTTTCACTTTTTCATGTGAATTTACCATTTTACCCTTATATAGTAAAATTATCAGTTTACCCCTGAGTATTTAATGTGCTTTCGCAATTAAATAAACTCATTTATTAATTCATATTTTCTTAAAATTCGAGAATTTTTTAGGGTATTATGCAACCCCTGTTGCTCGCCCTAGTAGTTGCTACTGTTGTTTACCCTCTCATCGTTGGTGTTCTTCCTCTGTTGCTCCTTGTTGCGACTATTCGCACTCGCCACCATTGGCACTTGTAATAATTAGGGCCCATTACGTACTGATATTGTCCCCACCTTAGCCACCACTGACTGGGTATAGGGTTTTGTTCTTGACAAGACTTGAACTTGAGTCTCCCAAAAGTGTTCGGCACAATGAAACACCCTGGAATTCACATTTAGCCCAGGAATCCCTCTAGAGTCAAACTGATGAGGGATATTACAATTCACCCCCCTTGGAAGCAATCTCGTTCTCGAGATTCACACCTCTGGTATATACAGAGCTATTCTGATATCATTTGTAACAATTTGAGCCCACTACGTACCGATATTGTCTCCACCTTAGCCACCACTGACTAGGTGTAGGATTTTGTTCTTAGCAAGACTTGAACCCGAGTCTCCCAAAAGTACTCGGCATAATGAGACACCCTCGAATGCACATTTAGCCTAGGAATCCCCTAGAGTCGGACCGATGTGTGATATTACACCACTACTACTAGAGATACCGATATGATGAATCAAACGTCATACCAAATCGACAACAAAGTCCAGTGAGGCCTACGCATTTCCAACAACTCAAGTAGTGGTTTGGCTAAGTTGTCGTCGTCGACGCTGGAGCTAAAACTTGGACGTGTGATGATGATGCACTAGTGACAAGAGTTACCTGCGTTGAAGCGTTGTTAGTTGAGAGAGCGACGATCGGGTGAGGAGCGGTGGAGTAGAAATGGTAGAGACAAACAATCTTGTGAAGTTAACTACTCCGAAATATCTTTGTTACATCGCATCATTTTGGAGAGAGTTCTTTGTGATTAAATGATCTTCTTTGTCATTGTAATAGTGAAAATGATGAACCCTAATTTTCTTTATTGCACATAAGTAGTTTTTTTATTTAGGGCACAAATTGGGAATGGTTAAAGATATTTATTTTTATCTTTACTTAAGGAAAAGTCAAAGTTATCTAAAATAAGTGAAAATATGCAACTGTATTGGTGCCTATATATATATATATATATATATATGTAGTGATAAAATTAAAATAATTTACAAAAACATGACATAACTGAATAGTTTAAAAAATGCAAATATTATTAATAATATTTTTTAAAATTTGACAACTACTATAATTTTCCTTTTATAACGTAAAAGTGAAATTAACTTAACCGCACTTGGAGAATATTCAGATTTTATCAAAAGTGGGTAAAGAGAAGTAAAGAGTTCAAAAGAAAAAAATACATTTCTGTACAAAAAATGAAAATAATTACATAAATACTAACATTTTTGTTTTTATACATATTTCAAAAACTTAATATCAAAAATATAAAAAACTATTGATTAACAACAATTAGTATATATATCAAAAGTTAGTATACAGTTAGTATGCCATTAGTATACAGTGATGAAAAAAATCATTTATAATATATTAAAAGTTAGTATACAATCGTTATAATATGAATATAATATTTGTATAATATTGGTATTCAGTATTGTAAAAACAACTATTGTTATACTAAAGGCATCAAATATCAACTTGTATAAAAGGTTTATACCATTCATAAGGTTGCCAGCACCACCGTTGTTGGTGTCAATGACCTGGGACTCGCATCATCCAAGATCTAGTAGCAAACTTCTTCTTCAACAACAATATCAGAGACGAGTAGCAACAACAATAGCAAGGGGCACGAGCAATAGCAACAACACAGACCAACAAACGAACACCACGAGCAATGGCAACAGCAACAACATGATGGAGAGCCAATGGCGGTGAGCAGCAACAATAGTACAAAGAGCTAGTGGGTAATAACGGTGAGCAATAACAGCAAAGAGAGCAGATAATGGTGCACAACAATAGGGTCGGTGACATTGTAACGATCCGTATTTTCAAGAAATTGAGTCAATGAGCTTAACATGTATTTTGATGTATTAATTAATGGATTATAAATAAAAATACATGATTTTACGGGTATTGTATAATTTAAGGTGTGAATTAAATGGTAATATGTGATTTTTAAAAATAAAATTAATTAATGTGTGTATTAAAATGAAAATGATGAATCCAATCATTTAATTCAAGTATATATATATGTATGTATGTATGTATATATACATATAGTTAGATATAAATATATACAGAGAGGGGTATATTTAAATTAAATAGAAAAGTATATATATGATGATGATACAATACATATATATATATGTTAATTATTATATTTAAATATATATATATATGTATGTATGCTTGGTTGAAAATGAATAATAATAATAATAATAATAATAATAATAAATGAGAATTTAGATGATAATGAAAAAAAAAATCAAATTAGAATATAATATTGATGATGTGTAAGATAATGCCTTATTTTATGAAAAGATAAATGATAAGCTAATGAATCATAAGATAATGTTAATAGAAGATAAGATTATCTTGATATTAAATGAGGTAGGGCCCACATTAACAAAAACTATAAATACCCCACCCCTTTTGCTCATTTCAGTCCACTTCCATTCCATCCAAGAATCCAAAAAAAGAGGGGGGAGAGAAAGAAGAGAGGAAAAGGAAGAAAAGAAAGAAAAGAAAAAGGAGGAAAAAAAGAAAAGAAAAGAAAAAGAGAAGAAAAAGAAAAGAAAAGAGAAAAGAGGAGTCGCGCATTTTGGAAATCTGACATTTTGGGTAAACCAATTTTTACCTCTTTTTAATTCGAAATTATTATAAAAATTGAGATTTACAGTTTTCATATTGTAATTTTCAATACAAGGCATTAGTTTACTGCGCGACCAAAAAAATTAGGGCATATTTTTCTTAGGAATGAAACCAAACAATATATATATATCATTGTGTTCAGATTTACGAGTAAAATACAGATATGTATATTATTTATACCCTCATCGACCTTAGAAAATTATATGGTAGTTGGAAGTCGACACATAGGGGGTATACCCATTAATATTGAAATTTTAGTCGGTGGGTACTAAAATGTCAAGAATGAAACTCTGAACTTAATGACACTGAAATTATGATTTTTGGAGGTGAATGGACATATTAAATTCACGTTTATGCAATTTGAGGAATAATTAATAAAGATAGAAAAAAATTTATATACGGTAAAAATAATGATAAATAATGAAAATAAATGTTATATAATATTGCATAAAAATTATGAAATACTTATTAGGAAAATATATAACATAGGTTTATGTATTGAACTGCCAAATTTATGAAAGTGGCTGGTTATTGTGTACCAAAGGTGGGACAATGTCGACAATACATATTTGTAGTATTTTGAGTCAATATAAATGTTTAATTGACCTTGTTAACCATATTGACCTTATCGATTTGACAGGTCGGCGAGGGTTAGGTTTAGATAGAGTTGACTATAGTTGACCAAGTCAATCCTTTGATTGACCAAAGACCATAAAGTTAGAATTTGAGTCAAGTTTTATGTAGATATTTAGAAACTAAGTTGATCACGTAAGATCAAACATCAGTGGGATGCGATCGGTCATTAGAGGAGCACCGGGAGCTGAGCATCCTTGCAAATAATATTTTCTAATTTATCACTTAACTTGTTATTCTATCATAAATGAAATGTTCTTACATATTGAAATACATTTGCAATCTTTAAATATGATTTAAATGAAAATGTGCACCAAATATCGAGGTCCAGGTGTGGGTTAGGGTATTGAATGTGGTAGAGCATTGAAGACGAGTGGCTGTCGCATCTGGGGGTGCGTCAGGCCAGGTCTATCAATTGAGGCTCCCCTAGATTATTTAGTGACCACCTAGCATAGAGTGCCCTGAGGGGGGTTATGTGGGCCCAGATTGAGGTCATCACCTATACACCTAACCGTTGGGTTTCTCCCACTTGAGTGGGTTCATGTGTTTCAGCATTAAAACTGTTTTCAAAATGGAAGGTGCACAATTGTATAGTAGATTTAACATTCATTAACCGTTGCATTCACTCGCATCATTATTATTGTGCATTCATACATGACATTGTTTTTCTAGAATTCTTGTTCTAAGTTATATATTAGGTTACATTACTCACTGAGCCGCTGTGGACAAAATTGGCTCACTACTCTAACATTTCAGGTTCTTTTTCTGCGAATAAGGGAAGAAGGTGGTCATTGCGTGAAGCGCACCTCGTTTACTTCGGTAGGTTTCCTCACGTGGTTTATTGTTTTGAGAGTTAGTATAATATATATGAAGTGAGGAAAATATTGTAGACGTTTTGACTTAGGAATTCTACTACTACTACATTTAGGACAGTGTATATATAATTAACTTTTGTATAAAAAAAGTTTACTGTATTTATTTGTTCCAGTTGCTTCCGCATTTATTAAGATTACTCTGAAAGTGTTATATATGGTGTTGTGAAAAGGCTTAATAGTGTTTTGGGCAAGCTCAATTTAGGAATGAGTTTGTCAGAATACTGTGCCGGTCAGTTCGTCCTTTTCCCTAGGGAAGGGGTCCCGACAGACATATCGACTTGCTCAGATCTAGGCACCGAAAAATGTGCGTTGGGTTTGATCACCAACAAAGGGCGATCATGAATAGGACATAAGGTTTTTCTTCACCAGTGAACAATAACATCATGGAAAACCAGACTAGCTCAAATCTGGGTGCCAAAGAATGGGTGCCTAGTTCGGTTACCAATAGAGGGCAAGCACGAATAGGATACAAGGTTCTTCTTCATCGGCGAGCAACAACATCACATAGAGCTAGTGGCGGTGGAAGGCAGGTGCGAGTTTATTTGGTTTGATGAAGGTTTTTTGACTACTGTAAACGAAGAGAGGGTGACAAAGCAGATGCAAAGCTTGATAAACAATAAGGCGCCGTTGCTGGGAGATGGAGCAGATGCAGTGGTGGATTTAAGAGCAATGGCGGTGGAATGCCAACAATCTGAGCAGGTCGACAATGAATAGGAACAACACGGAGGAGACCCAATAATACAATAACTATCAACTGCGTCACACACACCTTGCGAAGAAGAAGAGCAAAGATGCTCTAAAAACGTACCACTGATATTTTAGCAAATATTTGTTAAAATACAATATTTATATAACTTTCAAAACTTTAACAAATATTAATGAAAGGGTTAATAAAAAATTGTCATTTTTTTGTTATTTTTTTCTTGAAAAAATGAATAGAAATGGGCCCACTCAAGGAGTGGATACTCTTTCCGGGTTGGGCCCGAAGTTGGTTGCCGGGCTTATTAAGCCCTAAAACCCTAAATGTGCAATTCAGCTCTTGGTCTGTGACACATAGCGTGCCTTGCAGGAGGAAAGGCAGGCAACCGAAACAAAAAGAAAAAAGAAAAAGAACATAAGAGATTGAGCAGAGGAGGTTAACCGAACAAATGACAATAATATAAAAAAAAAAAAAAAAAACAAAGAGAAAAGGTGAGAGAAGAAGGTGCTTGAAACAGAACGGAAGCGCTTCGACAGGGCTGGGCTATACGGATCTTGCAGAAAACGAGAGCGGAAGCAGAGAAAGAGAAGGAATGGCGAAATCACGGAAAAAGGGGACAATGGCTAGTCAACAGAAACTCCCTCCTAATATTTCTGAAGCTTCACGGATCCGAATTCTTGAAACTCTTCGTCAATTTCGGGAGGGACCCAACAAAGGTATTATTTCTCTTCTTACTATCTTTTTCTTCGACTGATTTTTCTTTTCTTTTTTCCGTAAATTACTTGAACGCATTGATTTTTAACGCATGTCGCCTGTTTGGTTTAACTCAAGAAATTTCGGAGTGTTTGGGGTTCCTTTACTTAAGAGGGAAAATTCTATTTTTATATATATATTTAAAAATTTTTGGTTTCTCTTTGAACTTCAGCTGGTATAGTTGGTATTGATGATGATCACGAACTTTCCATGTAATTCATCAGCTTTTTTTAAAAAATTATTTTTATTTTTATTTTTTATTTTTTTGGCTTCGGATACTTCTTTTTTACTGATTAGTGAACTGTAAGAGTTGAAAGAGATGATGTTATTTTCATTTGAAATGGGGCGAGAGTACAATTATGCTGAAACTTGTCTCATGGTGCTTGATTTTTTTTTCTTCTAATTATAATTTTGATATTATTTATTTAATTTTATGTTGATTGTCTCTCAAATAAAGTTTCACGTTGCATTTTATCAATTGAACCAACTTCCCGTTGGCACAAGTTGATCATTCATAAACAACATATCATTCCATCATGGTGAGCCCGCGCTGTTAACCCCACCTCAGTAAATTGGCCATTCGTTTGGGTTGTATGGCTATGTCATTGACTAGTTGTGTTAATGTGTGGACATTTCTATTAAACTCTTCCCATGTTATCAAACTTAAGGTATTTTAGAAAATGCATTTATATCTTTTGGTATTCTTTTTCATTGTTTGACAATTTTATATCTATCATTATTCCCTTCTTTGGTGCCCAAAGAATAAGATCATTGTGTTTCGTGTTTCCAAGGTGTTCCTTAGGTCATTTTGGTGAGAAAATTCCTAGACAGTTTGCTAAGCAGTCCAAGGGATATCTAAGGAATTTTTTGAATAGATGAAGGTGTCCGTAGATGAGATAGAAAACTACAATAGCTAATCTATAAATATGTTCTTTTAATTTAATATCATCTAATTGAGAAACCCTTGGGACCTAATTCATCACCGAAGTACTCAATGGTTTTCTAGTGACTCTTGACGACATCTACTTTCCCAATCTCAGGAACATTGGTAATAACCGCTCTAGCTCCTGGCAGTTTGTCTGACACTAGAAAATCTTCTTTCCCTCTTTTATGTTCTCCTCTATCATTCTTCCAATTGCGTTGGAAGTTCTTCTAGTGCTTTAAATACTTGTTGTCTCTATTAAAGACTGTAACAAAGTTGAAGGACTTTTTCAAAGTTGAAGGCCAACTTTTGACAACAAAGTTGATTTGGATTTTTGTCAACTTCTATCTTTCCATTATTGCTTTAAATTTTTGGTTTTCTGCCTTCCAGTTTTGATTTCTCTTCATTTCCAATTCTATGCATTTGGATTTCGTGTTTTTGGTCCAATGAATAGTTGAACCAAAAAAGGGACTTTTGAACACTCTAGTACTAACGTTTGGTAGAGACAAAGTTTTGAAAAGAAGTATCTAATTTCTAATGCTCTACTAGTTCTTCATGAAGGGTTCTTTCTTTGAGTACTCTGGCATAGATTCCTCCTTTTGATTGTTGTTACAAGTTGTAAGTCTTCCAGTTTTGATTTCTCTGCCTTTTTCCAATTTATATCGACCCTGTTGAACTTTTAATAGTTTCCAAAAAACCATTCTACTTGCCTTATGCAGGGCCAAAGTGAGTTAGCCACACATAGCCTTGTTTCGATCTTGACAATATTGCTATCCACTAGATTGGCGACTTACACCTTTTCCTTTTGAAGATGTGTAGCTAATCCACATATTTGCAGGACCTAATTGATGAGTTCAAGTTGTGAAAAAATAAAAAATCCAAGCGGTTGCGAAGCCTAAATTCCTAGAAACGCGTGGGATGCTGAAGATAAAACTTAGGAATAGGATGATGAAGTGTTCAACAAAGGTTGAAGGTGGAAGTAGGAGTTTAGAAACTTGCTCCCCATAAGTGTCGTATTTCTTTTTCTGATACCGTCCAACCCCAATCCTCCCTTTTGGGTCTCTTTACAAACTTGCTCCCAGTTAACCAAATGTTGGCCTTTCTCCTTTCCTTCCTGCTTCCACAAAAACCTCCTCATGCTTTGTTCCATTTTATCTGCTACACCTTTGGATA
Source organism: Tinospora cordifolia (assembly GCA_030144865.1). Taxonomy (NCBI): domain Eukaryota; kingdom Viridiplantae; phylum Streptophyta; class Magnoliopsida; order Ranunculales; family Menispermaceae; genus Tinospora; species Tinospora cordifolia. Next base: position 37,152 of record JAJIYU010000398.1, read on the forward strand.
TTTGGAACATTGACAGGAAGTAGGTCGGCATAACTTCTAGCATTGATTTGAAAAGAAGTAGACGGCCCCCCCCCCCGTGAAAGGTAACTTCCCTTCCATCCTTCAACCCGCTTAAAAACTGTTTGAACAGCTGCATTCCAAAAGTTCATTGATTTGGGACTTCCTCCCAATGACAATCCTAGATAATTTACTGGCCATTTCCCAACTTGCACACCCATGATCTCTACAATGTGATTAACTTCTGCCCCGACCATATTAATGCCGATCACCCGACTCTTTTCCAGGTTTATGGATAACCCAAAAATTAAACTGAATGTTTGACTGAAGTTAGGCAGCCTTTAATCCATTTCCTTCACTTCTCCCCAAAGCCTTTCTTCATTAGAACATAGTCCACAAAGCTCCATCTAACAGAATCGTAAGCCTTTGCGAAGTCCACTTTAAATAGAATTCCTTTTTCTTTCCTCACTCAGCAGGCTTCAACCACTTCATTAGCAATTAGAACCACATCCAAAATCTGTCTATTTTTAACAAAAGCCATCTGCAGTTCACTAACTGTGTTGTGCAGGACATCCCTCAATCTGTTCGCGAGTGTTTTGGCTATAATCTTGTAAACAATGGTGAATAGGCTTATAGGTCTAAAGTCTGTTATCCTTATTGAATTGAATTTCTTTGCAATGAGGCAGATGTAGGTTTCGTTTACCCTTTTGTTAATGATGACATCTTGATGAAATTCATTCAATCAATCAATGATATCCTTCTTGACCATCTCCCATTCTGTCTGAAAGAGTTTCATAATAAATCCATCTGGACCTGGGGCTTTGTCTCCATTGTAGTTGAACATGGCTTCCTTGATCTCCTCTTCTTCAAAAGGTCTCTCCAGTCTTTGGCTTTCTGCCTCTGATATCGCATACCATTCTAGACATTCTATGCCCCATTTTCTATTGCTTGGTTCTCTGAAGAAGGATTCGAAGTGGTTTATTATTCTTTCTCTTATTTGGTCTACATCTTCTAACACCTTTCCTTGGTTATCTTCCAGGCAGTTAATAGCTGCTCTGGCCTTTCTCAAAGTCAGAATTTTGTGGAAGTACCTGTAATTCACATCTCCTTTCTTAGCCCATTTTAACTTAGCTCTTTGACGAGCCTTCCTCTCTATTTTGCACTCCAAATGGTGAATCTCTTTAATAATCTTTATCCTTGATTCCATTAGAGTCATACTTGTGTCACCGTTTTCCAAAGATAGTCCGACTGTCTGGGGTTCTAGGTCAGGACTTGAAGATGCAGATTTTCCTTGTGTTGCTGATTCTTGCTCCAGCATCTTAGTTTGTCCTTTAGATGTCGAAGTTTTGTCATGCATTTGTACCCAGCTCATCCCATGCAGTTATTGGTGGCCCATTCCTTTACCGAAACTTCTTTAAACTTCGGCTGATGCAGCCACTCATTTTCGAAACGGAAAGGAGTTGGACCCCATCTAATATTAGTTGTGTCTAGCAATATGGGCCAGTGGTCTGAAACAATTCTTTCCATTCCCCACATTTGCTGGTCTGGGTATTTTTCCCACCAGTTAACGTTGCCCAGAAATCTATCCAACTTGCATAGAGTGGGAGGTTCCTGCCATTACTCCAGGTAAACTTGATATTCTTCATATCCGGTTCTTTAAGATCTATGTTTTATATCTAGTCTTCAAACATGTGCATTTGACTTGAGGTGTACTCGCCTTGGATCTTTTCCTCTCCATTCCTCATTACATTGAAGTCCCCTCCAATGCACCAGGGGCCTTTGGTAAAAGTTGAGATTGCTGCTAACTCAGTGAGGAATTCTTCTCTATCTTGGTTCCCACGGGGGCCATATACGGCTGTGAACCGCCATTCCTTGTCGTCTTTTTCTTTCATCTTAGTGGTTAGGGAGAATTTGCCTTCAATGCTCTCAACGATCTTTATCTTCCATGAGTCCCACATGATAATGATTCCTCTAGAACTTCCTTCTGCGGGCAGATCAATCCAATCAACAAAGGACCTCTTCTACCACCTAGCCACCTTGGCTCTATCAACATTCTTCCTCTTTGTTTCTTGAAAGGTAATGACATTCACTTTTGAAGCTCGGATTGTTTTCCTGATAGCATTGGATTTCAGGGTGCTTCTTGAACCTTGAATATTCTAGCTTAGGATCTTCATAGAACAAATTAAGAGCCCTCAAGAAGTGATTGATTCCTTAGCTTATTTCGATTAACTGAGCGTCGATCGACAGTAAGAATTTGCTTATTCGTTCTATCTTGTTTTCCTAAACGTCTTCCGCCCTTGCCTCCCACTGGTTTGGCCATATTAATTGAGTCTCTGTTGTCTGCCCCCAGTGGTTCTCTTGCTCTGTTGATGATCAATTTGGTGTGTTTGCAGTTGGCCTATGGTTGGTTGTGTATTACTGTCGAGGGTGTTAGAGTGGGAAGGGAGAGAATAGAGTTTTAGAGGTTGAGGGCATACCTTATTTAGAAGGTCGCCTTCTGGCCATTGGAAGTCCTCGTTCTCTTTCATCTTCCAGCTGGCGTCCTCCTCCTCTTGGCTAGTCGTTTTAGAGACTCGTTTGATATCTGTGTCACGGCCTCCTCCTTTCTTGTCTACGGATTCCATTACTTTTGTTTGGGAGTTTTGGTCCCATCTATCCGAGGTCCTGAACTGATTTCTATCGGCACCTTTCTTCATTCTTCTATAGACTAAGATATGCTTAGGCCCAGTGGGTCTCACTTCTTTCTCACCCAGGTTTGGCTTTTTGCAGGCTTGTCCAGTTTTCCTTCATAGCCTTCTTCAATGCCTTGGGTTTAGACCATTTTCTCTTTTCCTTTTAGGCCAATGCTTGTGTTTACGTGTAGGTAATCAGAATATCTCCACGCTTGGGCTTCCTCTTCATTCGTCAAGGCCCAGCCTGGGCCATAAATCTCATATATGGAGAAACTTTTGTGGGCCCTGTTGTAAATTGGGTCGGATCTGGGTGATCCATTCCTCTGTCTTGGGTCCCCATCTTGCTGGACCTTTCTATGGGTTTTTGGTTCTTGGGCCGCTCTTCCTCGACCCATCTTATTCCATTCGACTGTATGAGCACAGTCATCAAATTTTGTTTCTTCTGACCACGTGGCCTGCCGTCCTTCCTTAATGCTGTGCTTTCTCCCGCTATCATTAGTCGCCTGACTTTTGTAACTGACGTTTCGTACCTGCTGCATTCTATCTGACACTGTTCCGGTTGGTAGCTCACCCACCTCATCCTCGAGCCTGTAACCGTCACTCTTCTCCAAGATTTGAATTTCGTTGCTGCTCTGTTTGTCCGAAAAAGATTTTCTGGCGAGGATGTTTCCCGAGAGGTGGCTCATTGCAAAATGATCCAGAATTTGGGAGCGCAATTCTTCCACTTCCAACCCCCAGTTTCTTTCCACTTCCACCAAATGGAGCTCTTGAACTCCTTCGTCATCATATATATCAAATTCCTTCGGGAGAAAACTAGTGTTGTGTCCTCTCAGCCTTATGAATGCCATCTCCATATTTGATCCATTCATGGTCACCTCTGCTATGTCTAGTAGTCCTCCGCAGGCCTCCCTGATCTTTTCAAATGTGTAAATTTTCCACTTCTTTGGGTTTATGCCCTCTATTCCCATCCAGTTTTCTCTACACGCCAGTTGTCCTCCCTGGTGTGCTATCGCCTCGATCCATTCCTCTATGTAAAATCCCCCCAAGTAAGTTTGGAATGTCTCAGCTCTTAGTAGTCTCATGTCTTCTGAATCTAGGCATACTAACAGTCCTCTCGCGACATCCTGCTTTCGAATGTGAACTTCCTTCTTCAACATCTGTACAATAGACCTCTCGATCGTCGGCCAGGGTGTTTTGTCGAAGGTTCTATTGATCAGGAGCCAGGCATCTCTTCTTGGTCGTCGGCCTTACCTTCTTGTTTTGTGTCAGTTCGGGGCTTGTCTATCTCTAGTGTTGCGATACTTGCTCGTTCGGATTCTTCTTCTTCCCAGGTCTTCTTCTATCTGATATCCTCCTGTTCGTTTTTCGACCACTTGAACGTTTTCCTCCTCCTTCTCGTTTATGCTGGATGCCTCTCGGCTGTTAGTTTTATATTCCACCATCTCGTGGACTACTCAGTCCAGTGCTTTCCGCAGTTTTCGCCACGCCTCTGTGGTTCTTTTTTCTGGTATTATCACACTCTGGTACTACCCGTTCACCAGTTTGGTAAGCTTCAGGTACCTTCCATTGTCGTTCAGAACAACCGCCATGATTGTTGTGTAGCCGTTGCTTCTGAATGTGCCGATTGTGCTTTTTCTGTCTGGTTCACCTTCAATGAACTTCTTAAGTTGGTGCTTTATCCACTTAAGAGTTTCCTTGCAAACTGTGATGCAATATGTTCTGGTTTTCGTAACCTCTTGCAATAAAGCTTCCTTACTTTGTTTTGCATAGCATACCGAGAAATACTTGAACTTTGTGGGAAATGATGCGTCTTTCCACTCATCTTTGATGAAAATTGGACTGGATATTTATTGCTTTGACTGACATTAACTTCTGTTTTATCCCCCATCCTATTGCTTTGCCTCTCCATCGGCACCTTTTGGTGGTCAAATGAGGTCGTTCCTGGTTGTCTTTGTTGTTTTCTCCTCACTGTTGTCCATCCGTTATCCTCGTTGTCCTGTAAACCATGTTGAAGAACTTGACTCAAAGTTCTTGCTGTTGCCACCTGGCGATCCCCCTTCCCTATTCCTACTCTTGTCGTGATCCTGGTGCTTCTTCTGTTATGTTCTTGTGACTCTTTGTCGTTATTCTAGTAAGCTTTCTACCCCGCCGTCCTGCGGTCGTCTCCTTGTTTCCTTCCTTGTTCTGTTCTTCATCTCATGTCGTATCTTCTCGATGTTGGGGTGATTTTCCCAATGATTTATGATTTGATTCACCCCCTAGTGATTTGGATTTGAGGTGAGAAATGGAATTCTAGTGAATCGCCCTTGAATCGAGCTAAATCAATGACAATCGTACGTGCAATTCACAATTTTGGGGCTCTTTATTTTCAATAGAATAAATCACAAATAGTATACCGAAGGTTAGGAAAGGAGAGGAAGTACATGAAAAGAAGTGCCTTAGCCCAATCGACCAGAGAAGCAAGCTACAACGACATAGGAGAAGGATCCGAGTCTTATTATAATGAGGAGTACAATAAGGATGGATCGAAGACGGTCCCAGAGACCCCGATCATGGAGGCAGCGTTCAATGGAGCAGAAACAGGACCGGGTAGTTAAATGGAGTACCGGGAAGACACTGAAGCTCATATCCAGGTACGCAACCCTAACTAAGCTCCTACTCTATCCACCTTCTCGAGTGAGTCGGATGAGCCGTATGAGGAAGCTACCTCTCCAAAGCACATAAATATGGGAAGATATCAGAATCAGGAGAAGACAGGGATAACGTGATAGACAGGAGAACTAATGGAGGATGAAAGACAACTGATGTCCAGACAGGAGGAGGAAACTCAAGGAAGGTGCACTCAACAAATCAAGTATGAGAGAGTTCGGGACTTCCTTCTGTCGATCGATGCTCAAATAGTGGCGATCCACTGAAGAGCAATGATGCTTCTGGGGGCTATCAATTATTATGAAGATATTAAGTTGGAACATCCATGGGTGTGGGCGGGAGAACAAGAAACACCTAATAAGGAAGTCAGTGACTGCGGCAAAGGTAGATATAATAACGCTGCAGGAAACAAAAAGAGAGGTCCTTGAACCCCATTTGGTTGCTTCTTTATGGAAAAAAGGTTTACTGATTGGATCTCCATCCCAGTAGCAGGAACAACTGGGGTTATTATCATCATGTGGGATTCCAGAATCATTCAAGTTAGGGAAAAATGGGAAGGGACTCATATGATTTCCATAAATTTTAGAAGGGGAGAGGAGGAGGATTGGGGCTTGTTCACAACGGTCTATAGTCTCTGTGACCAGCAAGGAAAGGAGGATTGTCTAATGGAGATAGTTTCCCTGTCCTCTATTATCCAAGGCCCCTGGTGTGTGGGAGGGGACTTTAATATGGTTCGATCTACCACTGAAAAAAAGAACTGTCATCACATAACAACCACAATGAGGATGTTCGAGGAATGGATAAATGATATGCAACTCTTTGAACCTGGTCTGAAGAATCTAAACTACACATGGAGTAATGGGAGGGATAGAGTTGCAATGTCGAAATTGGACAGATTTTTGTGTAATGGAGCTTGGAGTGAGAAATTCCAGCAGCAAAGAGTCTTTTGGGAGGGGGGCTTCAGAGAATTACCTCTGACCATTGGCCAATTGTTCTATATACTGAACAAATCCAGTGGGGACCCCCTCCCTTCCGTTTCAATAATGATTGGCTCTATTAGAAGAAAATGCTCTCTATGATGCGAAAGGAATGGGACAAAGAATCTTACAAGGGGTGGGGAGGTTATAAGATTATGTTGAAACTTCAAAATCTGAAGCAAAAACTAAAGGAGTGGGTTAGTAGGGAGGTTAAGGAAGATAGGGCAACAAAAGCTAATCTTAACTCCCGCCTAATAGAGATAGACATGAGATTGGAGTTGGAAGAAAATAGATGGCTATTGGAAGAGAGGAGAAATCTGGCGAAGGGCATCCAGGACATTGAATGCAAATACGAAAGACTTTGTAGGCAGAAGGCAAATATCAAATGGGCGATAGAAGGGGACGTCAATTCTAAATTCTTTCATCGTATTCTGTCCATACGCCAATCTCGGGCCATCATTTCCAAGTTGGAAAATGCAGAAGATAACCTGGTTTACTCTAAGGAGGAGATTTAGAATCTAATTGTGAAGCATTTCTCTGAGATGTGGGAGGATAGAAGATTAGACTAATGGAAGGTGGAGGGGCTTGATTGGCAGCCCATAACAGAAGAGGACAACAAATGGCTTGAAAGGAATGTTGAGGAAGAAGAATTAAGAGAAGCTGTCTTTGACTATGATGGAGGGAAGGCCCCAGGTGTAGATGGATTCATATTGACTTTTTTCCAGCAAAACTGGAAGGTTGTCAAGAAGGACATTCTAGCTTGTAGGAGGGAATTTCACAAAGATGGGGTCATCAACAGGAAAATCAATGAGACATACATATGCCTTGTCCCTAAGAAAAAAGATTCTTTGAAGGTGAAAAACTTTAGGCCCATTAGCCTAACAACTAGCCTATACAAAATAATAGCTAAAGTATTAGCAAACCGGCTTCGCACTGTTGTCCACAAAACAATTAGCGAATACCAGCTAGCTTTTGTCAAGGACTGACAAATAACATACGCGATTATGATTGCAAATGAAGTGGTTGAAGAATACAGGGTATCTAAGAAAAAAGGCCTACTGCTGAAGGTGCATCTAGCAAAAGCGTACGATTCAGTAAGATGGAGTTTCCTTGATGTTATTATGCAAGCCAAAGGGTTTGGGGAAGTATGAAGGAAGTGGATTTGGGGATGTTTGAGGACAATCAACTATTCCATATTTATAAATGGAAGACTAAGAAGAAAATTCAATGGTTCTAGGGGTTTGCGACAAGGGGACCCTCTATCCCCATTCCTATTTACCCTGGTGGCGAATACTCTCACAAGAATTATGTAGAAAACTGCCCAAGCAGGAAAATTGGAAGGCCTAATTGTAGGCAAGGAGAATATTCAGCTAACTCACCTTCTTTTTACAGATGACTGCATTGTCTTCATGAAAAATGATGAGAAGGAAATTACAGCAGTCCAGAATGTTTTGCATGCCTTCAGCTTCCTAACCGAAATGAAAATTAATGGAGCTAAGAGCCAACTGTTAGGTCTCAACACTAATGAAGATGAGGTTGTAGAGAAGGCGACTTTATTAAGGGTTTCTCCTGGGAAATGGCTAATTACATACTTAGGTCTTCCGCTGGGTGGAAATTCATACAAAGTGGGGTTTTGGGATCCAATGATACGTAGAATAGAACGAAGAATTGCAGGATGGAAAAAGAATTACTTATCTAGAGGGGGAAGAGTACTCCTCCTGCGTACGATTCTGGAAGCTCTTCCCACATACTTTCTATCAGTTTTTAGGATTCCAAGAACAGTAGTAGCCTGCATCGAAAATCTGATGAGAAAGTTCTTATGGAATCATGAGGAATCAGAAAAAGGGCAAAGCATGGTTGGATTGGGTGGAAACAAGTCAATCAAGAAGTAAGTAAAGGGAGGTTAGGAGTGGGGGGAGTGATAAGAAGGAATCTAGCCTTGAGAGGAAAATGGCTGTGGAGGATGTTGGAGAAACCCAATATCTTGTGGGCTAGAATTGTGCGTAGTATACATGGCTCAAAGGAATTTGGGATAGTTGCAGGTGTCAATAGAAAATGCAGTCACCGATCTCCCTGGAAAGATATATGCACAATCTATGATCAATTTAAATCATGTGTAGTGTGGCAGGTTGGAAAAAGGAGATGCAATAGGAAACAGGCCACAATATTAGATCTAAGAGTGGAATCCACAGTGGAAGGAAGGACACAATGGAATTGGAACCTTCATATAACCAGCAATGTGAATGAAACTACAATGGAGGAACTGGGGGACTTGCTTCACACCTAAATAACTTTTAGCCCAACAACGGCAGTGCAGAAGACAAGCTGTGCTGGACACAAGATAAAAGCAGAAAATTCACAGTCAGATCATTCATGAAACAACTGAACACTAGACTGTACACTGGACTGCAACAATCAGCTATGGACTTTATATGGACGGCAAAAGTGCCAATGAAGGCTAGAATCCTAATGTGGCTCATCTATATGAAAAAATTGAAAACTGTTGAAAATTTACAGAAAAGATTCTCCCATCTTACTTTGAATCCGTCTATATGCATTCTTTGGAGGGACCATGGGGAGACAACCCAACATCTGTTGGTGGACTGCAACATGGTGAAAGCAGTGTGGCAGCAATGAGGATAGGTTCATCCTGCCCTCATTCCTACTGATTCTCAGTCTCCGTTCAGCATTCCAGGAAGGGGCATTGTAGGACTCATCAGACCATACTGGAAAGTGGTGGTGGCAGCTTTATGGTATACAATCTGTTATGAGAACGATCGAACATCTGATTTGCAACCTGGATATTTAGCAACAAACTGGGTTTAAAGTACTCTTTTGGGGAGTGGCTATGTAACGAGGGCAACATATTACATTGGTTGTAGCTCTTTCTTCTCTTTTTGCTTTGTACTCTGGATACCTTATCCAACGAACTATGCTCCTTTAGCTTGTAATACTCTCTTTTTTTTTTTAATATAATCTTAGTTTCTGTTCAAAAAAAAAAAAAGAATAAATCACAAATTAAAAATAAGATATTGCAACTTATGATGCCATTTGATATAACATTAAGAATACAAATAAATGACTCTAGAAACTAAAGTTTATATAAGATTCAGATTTGTAACCTGATTCGTGTGACTCATCAATTCAAATTTTGATTCGATTTGTAGGATTCCCAACAATTTACTTTCAATTCACGATTTTGACTACCATGGTTGGATAGATCTTAGAGAGGAAGAAGTTATATGAAAATGTTCAATAGCAATGGTGAGAAACCTTGAATTTGAACAACTTAAGTATGGCTCTTTTGCCAATAGTGTTGAGTGTGAGCAAGCGTGATCTCATAAAAGTGATTGAGATGTTCCATCATCAAGGCTTGAACCAATAAGACCTACATTTTTCTAATTCAAGGAAATATAGAGTCTAGATGAGTCTTGGATTTTAGAAAATAAGCTGGTTCACCTGCTTTATAAATCCTAATTATGGTATTGTCCACAAGGCTAAGTTTATAAAAGCATATACTTATGCTTATTGCCAATGAAGTGATTGAGGATAACGTAACACAATATAAGTGTGGTAAAAGCTATGATTACGTGATTGGGACTTTGTGTATTCATGAAGTTGGTGTAGTTGGTATAGAGGTAATGAGACCCAAAGAGTCTAGGTTCACCACTGCCTCACCTTAGGAAGTAGCGAGTGGGATTTATGTGTTGAAAAGAGAATTACTTCCTTGAAAGTGTGATATGATAATAGAGTACCCATACAACTAACTACCAACATTGTTTCTTTTAGATTTTTTTTTTCTCAAATGCAAAGTGTAATTTATTTTCCTTATTTGTACTTCTGAATTGTTATATTATTGCAATACACCAACTTCTTTTTTCTTTTTTTTTTTCTCCTTTTTTATGAACACAAATTCTTTCTAGATCTTTATATATATATATATATGTGTGTGTGTGTGTGTGTGTAAGGGTTAGGGAGCTATAAATAAACATTATTTCCTAACCAAATAATCCATTAATATTGAACTATTGTCAAATAGATTATCTCCTAATGGGACACTATCCTCTGTTTAAGTTTATATGATTTACTTAACACTTCTATTCGCTTCTTGATTATTTATCAAACTGTCCCTACCTGTAGTCCTTTCAATATTTTATAGCTTGCATGTATACATTTTATTGTAATTTGAACTTCATAATTCGTTTGCCTGCTGGTTTCTTTCACTAATTTGTTTCTTCTTTTTGATTCTAATTCTACAAGAACATCTTTTGTTTTTTCTTGTATTTATTATGTCATCTCATCGCAAATTATGTTGGATTCATCTTTGATATTAAGAGTCGTTTCTTTTAGTAATTATTCTTTGAATGCATCTAGTTCTTGGCTAGATTATTTTCCTTTTTACCTTAAATTTTATTTTTGTATCCATACAATTTGGCCTATAATCTAATGATATAAGTTTGAAATGTCTCAAAAAATCCTCCCTCCCTCTCTCCTCGCTCTCTCTCTCTCTCTATATCTCTCTCTATTCTTCCTTCTTTTTTAAATATATATTTGTTGCCATTACATAATAAACTACTGCAAATCCTTTTATACTCATTCTAGTTTTATTCATATCCCAAATCCATATTCTTTGCGTACAATTTCATATTCATCCTCCCATTGCCTGCATGTCCATGAAATCTTCTTCCACGTGTATCTTCTTCCTTTGCTATTTTGTGCAAATGGTGATAAATTGGCATGTAGATCAAACTCTTGCTTATTTCTCAATGCTGCTTGAACAATTGTTAGTAAGTTGCAATATATGAGATCATTTGGTTTGGATGTCTTTTCCTAGGCTTTAGCTATGTTTTTATAATTTTATATTATCCATCATTTGCTTAGAAAATAATTTGTCCACAATTTATGTGAAAACTTCTTTGACATCATTTCGCTTATCTGATTGACCTGCTTTCTTTTTGTAAACAGAGTTTAAATTTGAAATTGGATTAACAAATGCTGAACGAGCTGTGGTGCACCAATCATCTAGGAAAATGGGTATGATATCAAAAAGTAAAGGGTGAGTTATGTTACATTTTCAGGATTTGAATCTTATTTATATAAATGGCGACCCTGTGTATGAAACTCCAGCTAATGTCGATCTAGGGAATGGTCAACCACTTTTATGTCTATCATATGCAACTGTATCCTGCATTGTAGGAAATTGTTTCCATGACTCAAACTATGACCATTTGGTCACACAATGATAACTTCTACCATTGTGCGAAGGTGCCCCTATATTTGAATCTTATTTGTATGTTAAGCTAAACTGATCTGATGGCTTTAATTCACTGGATCAAATTGAAAGATTTTATGAGATTGCCGGAAATATTTCAGGCCTTTTATTGTGCAAATTATTGTACTGGTCGTGTATATATGTATATATATAGTTCCTTCTCTTATGATCCGACTAGTCAATGAGGGTCCTACCCAGCTGCAAGGCTACGACAAGAGAGACCTAGGGTTTAAGATGGGTCCACTCGCTATGAGAAATGTGGAAAAAATCGATGATAGGTTCGGAAATTGAACTCATGACTTCCTTAGTTTTGGCCCTTTCTCACAAGCATCCCGCCAATACCTTGATGGGTATTTTTATATTGACTTTCAGGTATTTCTTTTTTAATTATTATGTTTCTCAACCTTAAACAGGCATGGTACTCAGCGTTGTGTTTCTGTCTTCAAAGTAAAAGAAAGGAGGCCTGGTGTGCTGAAGGAAAGAAATGATACTACTTTTCTGAGTTTTTCTGAAGAGACGAGAGAGGTATTGCACGATTTGTTTACACGCTATCCACCAAGTGACAGGGAGCAGAATGAAAATCTGTGCCATGTGAGAGGGGCCGGTAAATTATTCAAGAAAAAAGATGATAGTTTCTGCAAGCCATTGATGAGCAAAGTTGAGATTGCAAAGAAGGTGGAAGCATTTGTATCTAGAATGGAGAAGAACCAACAACCGAGACAGGTTATTTCCAACTTCCAGATTTAGCTTAAAGTTTTATGATTACTAGCTATCACCTTCCAGTACAAATTGTCACTTGCTGCCCTGATCATGGCTGCCAACTCCTGTATGCAGATTATGGAAGCTAGGTCTAAGCTCCCTATCACTTCATTCAAGGACACCATTACATCAACAATAGAGTCTCACCAGGTCCTGTTAATAAATTTTCATATTTCTCTTTATATTGCTATTTCTGACGAGTTTAAATCATTATATATATGGAGGCCCTCTTCCTTACATTGATGCTAACTGTATATATCAATTAATAGAGATGCGTTTTTCCTGTTGATGCCATAAGGATACAACAATACTGCTTACTTCCCAAAAAAAAAAAAAAAAAAAAGAAAAGAAGAAAATTGCACGATACCCTGATTGATTGAAGGCATCGTGTCTTTTAGTGATAATGTGCTCTTATTTGAGCAAAATATAGGACAGCACAGAATTTGAGATGGGGTTTTTTGAGGATATATAAGTTGTGTTTCATCATTATTCTTGGGAAAAAAAAACTTGATAGTATTGATTTTAAATAGACAATAATTGCATCCTTAGAAAAGGTGAGAGATATTCCTGGGCTCGCTAAGGCTATAAAAAGTTTCCCATCCTCTCACAAGATACAAGACACATCTATTTTAGTTCTTTTAATAATCTCTGTCTAAATGCTTCACTATTTGTTGTAGTGGTTGTTTTGATAGAACTCAAACTTATAGTCTTGTATGTGGTTGGTTGTTTTAATAATTTATCTGAGCCTTTCACTTTATTCCTAGGTTCATATAATCCAATAAGAAGCAAGTGCAGATTACTTGGCATTTTGTTTTCCTTATGTCTTTACTTGTTAAAGAAGCTTATTGCTTTTTGAGGCTACATAATTTTACTTGCTATGTTGAGACTTGTTATTGAACTTGTATTTGGGAGTTGAGACTAAGTTTTTTGTTTTTCGTTTTTTTAAAACTATATATACACTATATCACAATTAAATGCTCATGCTAGATGAGATATCTAGACAAGAGAACCAAAATTACAAAGTTTGTAATATATTGCTCCAATTACACAACCACTTGCTGATGCTCTAGATAGTTTTTTAGCATAAACCCAAGTGGCAACCAAATCTGGAGTTGCTCCCATAGGAGGTACATTGGGTGTTGTCTTTTTATTTTGAATAATCTTGTATTTCTCTCCTCCTAGATGGTGTACCAAATAGCAAACAAAATGATCTTACAGTACTCTTTGAAAGAGTGTGGGAAAATTTGATTCAGCACTACAAAAAGCTCCTCCTTGGGTGGTGGGGATAAACTTGCTAACTTGGCTTGCTACCTATGCCAAATTGCATGAGTGGTGTTGGATTGTGAGTGATTTCCTCAGCGGCTTCTCTACATAGACAGCAATAAGAAGGGTATAGATTTTGGTAAGAAAGTTTCTCATGTAGAGTATCAGCATATTTTAACTTCTTAATATATACATGGTAATATCTTGACCTTGTCGGGACTGAAGTGGCTCATATAAATGTAGCACTTGTGAAAGAATGATGTTGGGTATCGGAGGCCTGCTTGAGCAAGAAGGATCTGGTAGAAAAAATGCGCCAAGAGTCCCCAAGCCAGATAAACCTATCCTCTTTGCTAGATGGTTGGAAATGGTCCAGCATATGTAGCAGGTTTGTTGCTTCATTCATGCTAGTTTCACTCAGATTCCTACTTAGATGAAGATTCTTAGCCCATGTTCCTCCCCCTCTTGGCTGCTATACGCCTTAAACTCCGAAATAGGCTTGTTGTGTTTCTCTATCAGTTTATACAGGTTCGGAAAACTGCTCCTTAAAGCTAGCTGTCCCACACTAGATTTCTTTCTAAAAACACACTTTCTTGCCATTTCCGACCTTCCGCCGTAAGTGTGGACTGAATTTGGGGCAAATACTTTGTCTTTTCTTCCACTGAGACCTGAGGGTCGCCTTTTGATTGATTGACACATCGACACCATTGTCTTACACCCTATGAATACTTTGAGCAATCATAGCCCACAATGCTTCAGGAGCTACTTTCATTCTCCAAAGCCACTTACCCATCAAGGTTGTATTCCTTAATATAATGTTCCCAACTTCCAGCCGACCATGATAAATATTCTTGCACACCCTCTCCCATCTAATTAAACGAGCGCCCTACTCCTTATCTTCATTCTTCTAAAGGATCCTTCTCTTAAGTCTTTCTATATTTGTGGCCACCCTAACTAGAATTTGGAAGATTGAAATATAGATGTTGGAATCACATCCAAAACAACTTTTAGCAATAGCAGCCTTCCACCATTGGATAAATAGCTGTTCTTCCATCCTTATTTCTCAATTGTTTGGATGATTGGATCCCAAAAAGATAATTTTTTATGGTTATTTCATAGTGGCAAACCTAAATAGGTAATTGGCCGCTTTCTTGTGAAAACCTTCATTTCTGCGACAAATCTACTTATTGGGCTAAGGGGACGTTGACACCCAACAACTAGCTTTTCACGCCGTTAATCTTTAGCCTTGTTAGAAAGTAGAAGCTTTGAAGAACCTTTATGGTCATTTTTGATGAAAATGAGACAATCATCTACAAACTGGGATTGTGCCATATGAATCTTCTCCTAACCTAGATATAAACCTTCCATTTTTTGCACTGAAATATCTCTTTCCACGAGTCTTGTGAAAGCATCTGCCACCAAAGTGTATAAAAATGGGGATATTGGATCTGCTTGCTGCAACCCCATAGTGATAGCGTCTCTAATCTTTCTCCCAGGAGACCTATTCACTTTTTAGAAATAGAAATTATTATATTAATATAATAAAATTGTGTTGCCTGATGACATATCAAGGCAACAGATACAAGTTACAAGATATGCAAAATGACAAGCAAGCCTTTATCCATTTCTCCCAATTCTCTCCAAACCCCTTCTTTGCATTACATCATCCAAGAAGCCCCATGTTATTGAATTATGAGCCTTTGCAAAATCCGCTTTTTTTTTTTTTTGGGAGAAGAAACTAATATAAATTTATAT
>JAJIYU010000399.1:0-53432 GCA_030144865.1 Tinospora cordifolia
TTACATAAGTTTGTCCAAAATACATACTTAATCGTTTAGAATAGTACAACAATGACCAACCTCAAGGAAAAGGAGAAAACCAAAAAGAAACTGGGACAGGAATCGTCAGGGCATCAGACAATCACTATGCCTTTTTCCCTGTCCGCCACTGAAGAACCTGAAATGGTAATAGAGTAGTGAGCCTAAAATCCACATGGCTTAGTGAGTAGAAAGATCAGCATGTCAACCACAACCAATATTCCAAAACAGTGCATGTATGCATGAGCAATGAAATGATATGACATTCGAAAGCATGAAATAGTATAAAAACAGTTATAAGTAGTGCAATGAATCCAAAAATCATCTTAAAATCATGCTAGTTAAAAGCATATCCAGGTTAGGTTAGCTCAACCAAAACCCAACCTATGGTCATCGCTCGAGCGGGTCATAAGCAGGCGTACCCCTCGAGTACCCTAACCCCGTGCTCGGTCCTCAAGTGCCATCACTTGAGCAGGTCGGAAGCTAGGCGTGTTAGTCACACACCCTAACCCCATGCTCGGACCCCGAGTCTCATCTCATCGTATACCTTGACCCCGCGCTCAGACCTCGAGCCTCTAGTCTCACTACCCGTGTACATCTTCATATCTCAAAATCAACCAGATGTATCTAAGTCCCGTGAAATCGTTCAAACCATGTCATTTCATACAAGTTTATGCAGTGAACAAAGGTCATAGAAACACCTGAATCAAACTACTCACCTCGGGTCCTGTGCACCGATGTCCCGTCGACAATCGGTCCAGCCCCGCTATACTCTTTCAAATCTATATCAATCAAAATCCAAACTCAGTTCTATGCGTACAGTATCACTGTCCCAACTCAGTTTTGATCGACCCGAGCCGTTTCGGTCAATCGATCGGACTTAGTCAATTCTGGTCAACTCTGGTTATTGTGGTCATTCTAGTCACCTTAGGTCAATCCATGCCCAAATTGGGTCAACATAGTCCATTTAGGTCAAAATTGGGTCAAGAGGGTCAAGATTAGTTCAAAATCTCAACCCTCAACACTTGGTCAAATTTGGGTTCTTTGTTTTCTTACACAGCAAGCTTACCGATTTTTCTGCGGGCAATCCGTAAGTTGGATTCACGCCAAATTTTTTAGATCTGTTCTAGATTCCCCAAACCTTCTCTAGAATTTTAAATCAGGATTTTAGGACTTCATTTGATAGTAATTTGGGCTAAGATTCCAGGGACTATGTGTTCTCGATTTCTGTATGACAGACAGTGGATGTTTAGTTTATTTGACCCACTTACTCACATCAGATTGATCTGAAATTTGGTAAGCATAAACTAGACATAATTAAAAATCACTCCACCAAATTTCAGCGCAATCCACAGAGGTTTGTCTATCTAATTCAATCTCAGAATTTTCAGTTGAGTCACTGGAATTTCTGGGTGCACACACCCTGACAGTACACTTTCCTAATTTCCTGTGATCAATCAAACCGTTGGATTTGTATAAAACTTTTCAGATTTTATCTAATCTTTCTGAACTTTCACTGAAATTTTATTTTGTGATTTTTGGATACCATTTATTAGGGTTTCTAGGTGTAATAACAGGGATTATAAGAATCCCGTATACCCTGTGACAGACAGTCACTTAGTGGATTAATTGGCCTACTTCCCTAATTCAGAATAGCCTGAAATTTGGTATACATATTATAGACTCATCCAGGGACCTCTCCACAAAATTTCAGCTCAAATTGCTTTCATTTGGTCTGTCAACTAATCCCCTACTTTTCTGTTCATGCAACAGATTATTCCATGATCAAGTTCTCTATGGTTTTTGTGGGCCTATCTATCCTAGGTTCTAATTTTAATCTAAGGCCATTCCTTGCTGTTTTTGTAAGAGTTTAGTCTCTGGAATCCTGACTAATTAAGCCTTAGTCATAACAGCAAACAACCATAATCACCTTGACTCCTAAATCCAACTCCAAACCATAATATGCATGTGAGAGTTTTGAAAATTTCTCTAAGTCCACAATGCATAACTAACAAGGCATGTTTGCTAGTATATAACTTCTAAACTACAGAAGCTTAGGGTTAGCTCTTTATACCTCTCTGTAGCCCCTACTATGAGGTCTAAAATGCCTCTGATTTGAACCCAAATGGATGTCTACAAGTCCTCCAAACACAGCCTCAATCTGGTCTTGCTGCTTGGTTTCTGCGGAAACTGTCAAAACAGTTAGCTAGATAGGTAGTTTCATGGCCTTATAAAATAGGTTGGGAGTTTCACTCTTTGATTTCCACCACTTGTACATGGAAGTACTCAAAACAAGTAAGAAAAAGAGGGGTTTTACCTCCCAAACGGACTTGAAATGGTCCAGGAACCAGAGCTCTAAAGGTGGCTTTAAGACAGCTTTTCTGGTTTTTTCTGGGTTTGAACTCCGTGGACAGCACTTTTCTCTATGATTTTCGCTTCAAATGGCTTCAGGATTGGGCAAACCACTTGTGGGACTTCGTAGATGGTGTTATTAGCTTCGAAACAAGCTATAGATCACTAGATTTGGATGAGAAATGAGAGAGATCTAGGGTCTGGAAGATGGGAGCAAGAACTAGAATTTTGGACTTAGCCAAAATTCTGGGTTTTTATTGCATGGGGAGCTTCTTGCATGGCATGAAAACAGGGCACGTGGCCACCCACGTGGCTTCCAAACCTTCATGTTGGATGCCCAGTTGGCTCTTGTTATTGGTTGCTCAAAACCATGGGTCATCAAACTATGGATTCCCATGGTTTTTGGCTGGAAAATACATAAAAAAAAAACCAAGAAAATCGCCCCAAAAACCAGTCAAAACCGTGGGAAGAAGGGGGAGTGAGGCGCCTGGGCCGACAGCGCCTGCCCAGGTGCTAAACGCGCTTGGGCTCGACCCATTTGGGCCGAGTCCGTGCGGGCCAACGGCCTGCGCGTTTGGGTGCGACCGGGTTGGGCCTGCGGCCCAACCCGACTTTAGCCTGTGCACCGATTTTTCTTTTTTTTTTTTGTTTTTTTTGTTTTTATTTCTTTTCTTTTCCTACACCCATATATATACCAACATACATCCGAAAATTCCCATTTTTTTTCTAAAATTATTAAAAATTGTTATTTCACCATTTTCTCACCAAAACCCTCAATTATTCATCAATTTCTCATTTATTCCATTATTTTCTCCTCAATTTAAATAATTCACCAAAAATTGTATTTTCTTCCCAAAATTCTATTAATTGCACAAAAAATTTCATAATTATTCCAAAAATTTCACAATTAGTCCCAAAAATTATTTTCCTCAAGAAATTTCATTTTCCTTCTAATTTCACATATTTTCTTCTCAAATTTGTATTTTTTTTCCATTTTTCTCATTTTTTCCTTCAATAATTAACATAAAATTGGGAAAAATTGATGTGAATCATTGTATTTCCATTAAAAATTTCAGAAAATGCATATACGTGCTCGAAAGTTTTGCACACCAAAACATGGGTCGCCACATTTTCCAAAAAATTTATATTTAACCCAAAAATCATATTTTTCTCTCAAAAATTCAATAATTATCTCCAAAAATTTAATAAACACTCATGAAAATCATATTTTCTCTAAAAATTACATTTCCTTTATAATTTATGCATTTTCTTCCCAAAATTATATTTCTCAATTATTCTATTTTTCTTCAATTAATGATTAAAAATTAGAAAAATTAAGAAAATTCATATATTTTCATTAAAAATTTTAGAAAAATACATAAAAATGTACACATCAAACCCATCAGTTCTATTTATAAAAAATATGGGTCGGCACATATATATTTTTTATAACCCCATACCAACAAAGTTTTCCAACTTGTTGTGTCATATCATTTGCACTCGATGCACATAAAGTATCTACTTCAACCAAAACACCGCTATCTTGAGTAGATTTTTCAACATCATTTGTATGAAATCGTTGCCCATTGATAACAAAGCCAGTATGTGACATTACTATCTCCCTTGGCCCATATGCAAGCTACTCGAGTGTATTTGAAATATGAGGTATACTCTTTAGTACCTTAATCTGTTCAAATATCATAAAACAAACATAAGATATGTATTATGAAAATTTCCATTTTTTTTATACCTTAGCATACACAACTGCATATATACATATATTTAAATTATATATTACCAATTGTCTTACCTTACTAGATAGCCAAGAAGAAAAAGAATCCATATGTCTCTTATGAAGCAAGCTACCATCTTGTGGGAAGAGTCTACTCGAATGCCTCAACTCATCCTTATGCGTTCTTAATACATAGTTAAAAACCAAACTAAATAAATATTTATGATTATTAGGATCTACTTACTCAAACTAAAGATAAGAATTTGATATTATACTTATTCAATAAATGGTTCTACTTCGACACTATTAAATAATATGTAACGATGTGCAATTCTTAACTGTAACAACTTAAACCCACCGTAACGATATTGTCCCCACCTTAGCCATCACTAATTATGTGCAGGGTTTTGTTCTTAGCAAGAATCGAACCTGAGTCTCTCAAAAGCACTCGGCACAATGAAACACCCTCGAATGCACATTTAGCCCAAGAATTTCTCTATAGTCAGACCAATGTAGAATATTACAATCTACCCCCTTGGGAGCAATCTCGTCCTCGAGATTCATACATTCGGTATACATAAAGTGGCTCTGATACTATTTGTAACAACTCGGGCCCACTATGACGATATTGTCCCTACTTTAGCCACCATTGACTGGGTGCAGGGTTTTGTTCTTGGTAATCTCCAAAAAGCATTTGGCACAATGAGACACCCTCGACTGCACATTTAGTCTAGGAATTCTCCTAGAGTCAGACCAATGTGGGATATTACATTAACATATCATTAGACATCATAATTGGTGTTCCTTTAGAAATTGTTCGGCCTTCAACCAATATTTCATATTCAGATTCTTCATTGCGATTATGTCAAATGCTGACGTTAGTTGCTAGTTTCATATGTCCTGAACAAAATTGCATGTACTCTTCAGCTAGGTAACACTTTGCAATACATCTTTCAAGATGTGCGCGATTTCTTACATATCCCTTTAAGTACTTTCATGTATCTAAATTGACAAGGCAAATGTGATTAAAATTAGAGAAGCTAGGTAACTGTTAATATCACAAAATGAAGATGAGACATTTAGACAAAATTAATACAAATTACCTTTCAAATGGGTACATCCATTGAAATTGTATTGGCCCACAAAGTTGAGCCTCTCGCGCCAAATAAATTGGTTAATGAACCATAATATCAAAAAATGACGGAGGAAAATATCTTTTTTACATACTCACGGTCTCTGTGACATGCTCTTCTAATTTTTTTCAAACTATTTTTATTCAATACTCGCTAGCACAATTCATTAAAAAATGAACATAGTCGAAATATTGCATTTCTTGGCCCTTTTGGTAAAAGTCCTCTTAATGCCACTGATAGCAGTTGCTGCATTAAAATATGACAATCATGAGATTTAAGACCAACTATCTTAAATTCATCTACTGATATGCAATTTCTAATGTTAGAGTTGTAACCGTCAGATACTTTTAACCAATGAAGTCTTTCACAAAAAAGATGTTTCTCTTTCTTTGATAACATGTATGGTGTTGGAGATACGTAAAATCTATTCCCTCTTTCTTGAGGATATAATTCCTGCCAAATTCCCATATTTTGCAAAATCTCTTTAAGACTCAATGTCATCCTTTGATTTTCCTTTTACATCCAATATTGTTCCAAGAATATATCACAAACATTTTTTTTTCGATATGCATGACATCCAAATTGTGGTGCAAGTCCAAATCCTACAATCAAATATATGCAAAAATATTAATTGTCTTAATCTATTCACAAGAATATTGATCAATATTTTTTAAATCATTATCATTTTTATAATGAAGCTTAACTTGCAATAGGGTAGGTTGAAGAATATTGATTTTTTCTTCCACATTTCATTTGTATTAGGAAGTGTCCTTTTCCTTCTCTTCTTCAAACCTTTTCAATAATCATTTGTAACATCTACTACAACAAGTAAAACATCTTGACTAGTCATCAAACCATTTCTTTTTCTCATGCCACAGATGAAGAATTGTAAGAAAATGCCTACGACCCATGTATGATATTTTCATACTACAAGACAACCACTTAGAGCATATGTTGGGACCACATGTAGGATATGCAAGTCACTCATTGCCATAAGCTAGAAAATCACTTATTGTCCACATTAGAATTGCTTTCAAGTTAAACACAACCTTATTAAATGCATCATATGCCACCACTCTTATGGACCATACCTTTGTAAGATCATCTATTAGTGGCTCCAAATAGATGTCGATATCATTACTAGGTTGCTTTGGACCAGGTATTAATAATGTCAACATTAAATTCTCTTGAGAGATGCATAACCAATAAGGAAGATTATATATGACCAAAATCACAGGCCAACAGCTACAAGTAGAACACGAGTTATTGAAAGGATTAAATTCGTTAGTAGAAAGTCCTAATCTCAAGTTTCTTGCTTCTGATGAAAACTCAGGCCACTTAGTATTAATTGTATCCCATGCCATTAAATTAACTGGATGTCACATATTGCCATGAACATTCCTATTGGTGTCTTGCCAACTTAATTGTTAAGCCTTCATGGGCGACATAAACAATATTTTAAACATTGGAATAATTGGAAAATAGCACAAAACTTTTCTTGGTGTTCCTTGCCGAATTTTCAAAGTTTATTGATTTATTTTCCATCTTGATTCACTACACTTGGGGCATTTGTCCATATGTTCATTCTCTCCCTGAAACAAGTAACAATCATTTATGTAAGCATCTATCTTCTCGCATCCTAACTCAAATATCTTAACAAACTTTCGCAAATCATAGAGTGTATTTGGAAGGACATTATCTTTAGGTAAAATATCATGAAGGATTTGTAGAAGATCATTAAAACCCGCATCAGATAAACCATATGAAACCTTGTGTTTATATAAAACCACAGTTATGGACAATTTTGTGTAGTGTGGGCAACTTGAATATAAAGGTTTCTCAACATCTTCCAACTTTTTCTTAAATTCTTCATTGGTAATTTCTTCCATAAATTCTTCATTTGAACACTTCTCAGCATATGTTGATTCACATATGTTATATTCTTCAGTCTTACCAATATCTTCTTAGATTTAGGATTTATCCATAGCTTCTCCATTTAGAACCCAATTGTTATTTGTAGGATCCATCCCCTTTATCACCAAATGCTCATAAACAATGCCAGCATATTGATGATCGAGGCAAATACATCTTGCACAAGGACAAACAATCTTTTCAGCATTTCGAGCATTCTTTCTACTTATATTGACAAAATTTCTAGCTCCATCTTGATATTCTTTTGAAAGTCTATCATACTTTACCCGTTCTTTCTCCATTGCTATCAATTAGTGGCTTCCTTAGGTCTATAACAACAAAATATTATACATTAGTCATGAAAAAAATATATCAACTTGTAAATTCTACTTACATTGGGAAGAAGAGATGTAAATGATTGTCCTAATTAGAATAAAACCAATTTAATTTTCATCTCCCAATATAGTGGTTATTATAAGGAGAGAGAAGCATTCTATAACAATATAGTGCTTTAGTAGTACAACACTTTATTTTAAACCATAAAAATAAAAAGATAAAAATAAAAATTGTTTCTAGGCCCTATTTGGGCACATGTAAAGTGAGTTATTATTAATACCACATGTTACCACATGTTATCGTTTGTTACGTTGTAGTCCACATTTTTCATCAACAACGGCTTAGCCAACAAGCTGTTGTAAACATACATGTTACGACATGTGTTGAAATGCCATAACATATTTATTAATCAAGATTTTCCTTTTAATCAACAATGGCATTAAGGCCAAGTTGTTATAAATACACATGTTACGACATATTAAAACATGTCGTAATAAGTTTTATCTTGCATTTTTGGTAATAAATAACGGTTTAGCAGACAAGTTGTTGTAAATGTACAAATTACTCCATGACTAGATATGTCGTGATATGAACTCAACAACGGCTTGTCATACAAGCCGTTGTAAATGCACATATAACGACATGTTAATCCATGTTGTGACACATACTACTGTAGTCTCATCAACAAGGGCATGGGATACAAGTTGTTCTAAATACGCAAATTATGGCTTGTTGAGACATGTCGTGACATGTACTCCACAACTTTTCAAATCAACAATGGTTTAGTCGACAAGCCGTTACATATATATATGTTTCAATATGTCGTGATATGTACTACTATAATCTCACATTTTTGGTAATCAACAAGGGCTTAGTCAACATGCTATTATAAATATACATATAATGACATGTCTCCACATGTCGTGATATGTACTCTGCACATTTTGTAACTCAACAATGGCTTAGCTTACAAGTCATTGTACTTATACAAATTACTGCATGTAGAAACATGCTGTGAAATGTTCTCTGCGTTTTTTAAAAAATTAGCAATGACTTAGCCGACATGCCGTTATTTTGTGCAAATAAACATCTATTAACAACATATTTCATATGCCGTGATATGCTATTTTAAAAGTTATGTATTTTTAAGGTGATTTTTAATGTTATACTTTTTATATGCATCGTTA
Source organism: Tinospora cordifolia (assembly GCA_030144865.1). NCBI lineage: Eukaryota > Viridiplantae > Streptophyta > Magnoliopsida > Ranunculales > Menispermaceae > Tinospora > Tinospora cordifolia. The sequence continues at coordinate 8,670 of JAJIYU010000399.1, forward strand.
AAGATATATTTTAACATCTTTATAAAATACATGTCGTTAAAAATAAGTAGTTAAAAGTGTTTTTTCTTATAGTGCTTAGAATGTTTTGTTCCTTCAACTTGATTTCAAATGATAAGCTTACATTGGTTTATATAGTGCTCATATGAGCATCAAACATTTATGACATAACTATGAATTAATTTCATACATGAACCATATTAAATATCAGTGCATGCATATAAATTAACACACATGCATAAACCATGTAAATACATGAACTACATAAATATAAAAACATGAACTAAATTATAATACATGAATCATGTTTAGTATAAATATTAACAAGCTTATCATCACACCCTTGAATGAATTACAAGTCCAGATAAGAACTCATAGTGACGACCATGACTATGAGGGTTTATCTTATATATCTTATCTTCCATTTGTGGTTGTTGATCTTCTTAACCTAAGATCTATCACTGTTGATGTAGAAGATAATAGTGCTTGGGTCCAAGCTGCGGCCACTATTGGTGAAGTTGACTACACAATTGCCAAAAGAAGTAGCAAGTATGGCTTCCGCACCGGGAGCTGTCCAATTGTAGGAGTTGGTGGACACTTCAGTGGTGGTGGATTTAGCCTCATGTTGAGGAAGTTTGGGTTAGCAGTTGATAATATCATCGATATGCATTTAGTTGACACTAATGGCAAAATTATTGATAAAAAATCCATTGGAAATGACCTATTTTGGGGCATCTGAGGAGGAAGAGCAGGTAAAAATGTCGTGGTGATTCTAGCATGGAAAATAAAACTGGTTCCAGTTCCACTCACTATGATTGTCTTTGAAATAGGAAGAACCTTAGAACAAGGTGCACTTCACTTGTCTATTAGTGGAAATTCATTGCCAATAAGCATGACAAAGATCTCTTCCTTTGAGTCATCATAGATGTCATTGAAGCCAATCAATACAACAAGATGAACAAAATGATAGGAGCAGTATTTCACTCCTTGTTCCTTGGGGAAGCATGAAGTGCTTCTCCAATTGATGAAACTAACATTTCTCAAATTGGGATTAAAGTACAAAGACTGCATTGAAAAGAGTTGGATTGTCTCTGTTCTATATTTTGCAAACTTTAGGAATGAAAAATCTCCAAATGTTTTACTTCATAGGTTAGCTCGGTCTGTTCATTCATTCAAGGCAAAATCTAACTATATCAAGGATCCAATTCTTAGTATTGTGTTAGAAGGGATATGGAAGAGGCTTTTAGAAGAAGAAGAAGAGCAATTGTTGATCTTTACACCATATGCTGGATAAATGAGTGAAATTTCAACATCTGAAAAATGAGTGAGATCTTTATAACATGTACTTGCATAAAAAGGTAACACGTAATCAATCTACTATTTTTCTAACAAGTCGTTCCCTTACACCCCTTTTGTCAATTAGGGCGTATTTTTTCCAAGAGTGAAAATACATAAGACATATATATATTATTGTGTTCAGATTAATGAGTAGAAAGTAGATATGTAAATTATTTGTAACCATGTCAACCCTATGAATGTTTATGATAATTGAAAGTTGACACATATGGATATGCCTATTAATACTGAAATTTGAGTTGGGCGATATTGAAATGATCACAATGAAATTCTGAATTTAATGATACAAAAACTAGAATTTTTGGATATCAATAGGTATATTAAATTTGCATGTATACAACTAAAGGAAAAATGTATAAATTAATATTATATATAATATTATTGTATAATTGATTATATAATGTTATAAATATAACATTGTCTATAATTAATGTGGTATAACATATTGAATTACTCCATATGAAAAAATGTGTAATACAAAAAATAATTAATTTTTTTATTTATTATATATTACAAGAAATTTGTGAAGAGGTTGCGTGGTGTACACCAAAAGCGAAACATGTGTTAATAATATGAGCTTTCAATATTTGTGCTCGATATTGAGAGATGCGACCGATGACTGGGAGAGCGTTGGTAGTCGATCTAGTATGTGAGTAGCAATTTAATGTATTTATTTAATCATTTATTCTAGTTATAGTTGTTGCATAATTGTGTGCCACATACATTACATATTGCGCTGAGAAGAGACCTCTTGGGAGAACTCGCATTTGAGTCTCGCCAGGGACAAAACTCACTACACGATCAGCCCCTTGTGTGGGCTAGGTGTCAAAATGTGGGACAATATCAGCTCAACAACGTTCGCCCTTGTGCCACTTTGAATGAGACGAGGCCTGAGATACGAGTACAAATCTTCAGATGTGCGGACTTGGCCTTAGGATGAGAGATTCCGAAGCGTGGACATTAGATCGTGATATTTCCAACATAGAGCTGATTAACAGATCTTTATATGTGCCGACTTGACCTCAGGAAGAGAGGTTCTGAGGTGCGAACATTGAATTGTGACAGCTCTGAGATAGAATTGATCGACGAATCTTCATATGTGCCAACTTGGCCTAATGAAAAAAGGTTTCTAGGTGCAGACATTGGATCGTGATAGCTCTGAGATAGGACTAATCGACAAGTCTTCAGATGTGCTGACCTTGCCTAGTGATGAGAAGTTTGGAGGTGCAATCATTGGACCGTGATAGTTTTGAGATAAGAGTGGTACGTTGGTACACTCTATGGATATATTTAGAGTGGTGCATGGCACAATCAATTGGTTCATGGGTGGCGACCACACCACCTGGTCGGTGGGCCACAATTGTCAAGATACGGTAGTACAACTTAACTAGTGGGCCACAATCGTCGATTGATATTGCAGTATGGCCTAGACGATGGTCACTTCCTTCCAAAATGGCAGTGTGACAAAAGGATCCTTAAAATGAAAGAAGGGTGCCAAATTCAGATATTGGACCCTTGAATCATGACATTCGGCATGGCATATTAGATTGCTGCATTTTTATATGAATGATTTTATCATTGTTGCATTTTTTTTTGAATACTTGAAATGTTGTCTATTGCATTGCATATAGAATATTAGATTTAAGTAGATATATCTGTTGCTACTCGGTAGGCTCACGTAGATATGGAGCTCACTACTCTTAACATTTCAGGTCTGTTCATCGTAGATAAGGGGAAAGGCGTGTCGTATGCATGATCTGGACTCTGTAAAGTTGTTATTTTTCTATTTAGTATTTTAAATCAGTATGTACAAGTTTTGAAAAAAAAATGTAAAGTTGAACTGGGCTCTGTAATGTATTAACGTTAAAGACTTCCGCTGTTGTTACATTATTCCACTTAACTTGTTATTGTTGAACTCTAAATACTATAAATGTTTTGATGGTAAGGCTTAATAGTAGTTAGCAAGTTTGACTGAGGAGTAGACTTGTCTAACTATTGTACGTGTCGGTCGGGCCACTTGTATGAGGTTTCAGAAGGGGTCCCGACAATAGGAGAAAACAAACAGAAATAACACATAAATATGATATTCAGGACGCCCTCGACTGAGTTCAATAAGGTATACAAAAAAAAAATTTAAAAACCTATAAATTTTCTTGTAATGATAATAAAACAAGAAATAGGGAACTTTCAAAAAATAAAAACACAGAAAGTTCCCTTTTTTGTGTTTTTTCTTATTCTTTGGCTTCTTTATATGTAAAAGAGAGGAGAAGATGTGAAAGTGAAGTAGTGTAGGTAATTTTAAGATAATTGGATAGTTTTTGAGTGTTTTTCATTATAGAAAAGTGAAACAAAGTGGTACGATAACTACCCATTTTTTAAATAGAAAAGTGCTTTAAAATATATTAACTAGCCTTTTATTTACAGAATCACTAAATTATCCTCTTTATATAATTACAGCTAAATAAAAATCAAGATTATTAAAGAATTTAGATAAGGGTATTGTCAAACTTAAAGCAAAATTGACTTCGCTATGAGAAGTTTAAGGTATTTCTATTATATAAATTTTCATCTGGACATCCATACTAGATTACATTATTGATTATATTGATAATGTGACTACTGATGGGTTTAGTTGAGATAAATGCAACAAAGATCGCTATGATGCATAAAGTTAATAGCAAATAAGAGAGCTCATGTTGGTCATATTTCACATTTATATGATAACATATTTGGTCATTGTTGGAGTTTTTAATCTAATATTATTTGTACTAATATGTAATATATATAATATATATATGTATATGCTATTAGTTAAATCTCATTAAAGTGATCTAATTTAATTATTAAGGTGATAAATTATTTAATGCATTTAATAGTATGGCCCTCCTATATGTAGATACTAATTACAATAATTATTTAATTTAATTAAAAATAATTTAAATAATTATAAAAATAACGTAAGTATATATCCATTAACCATACCTTTTAAAACTAAAGAGATTTGTCCTTAGAAATTATATGAATGGATTCCAAAGACATTGTTTCATGCATTATTTAATTAGTACCTTATATTAATTGGTGTCCAAATTAGTATGTTAAAAATAATAATAACAAAAAGTTTTTTGGTATCCTGTTTAGTTAGAAGAACCTTCAAAAGAGAAGAATTACATACTTGATTTAGAAGATTAACGATATATTTTAAACTTATAATCACATTAATCTACAATAAGTTTAGATATGATTGTGTTCTTACTTGTAATTGTTACAAACATGCATAGGACGCATGGCATACAACATAGTAGCTTAAAAATGGTTTCCGTGGTCACGTGTCATTATTAGTATACGATCAAAACGAGCCATGCGACATGTCCGAGAATCTTACAGTTTTTAGAATGCCATTCATCTTGTACGTGTCGTGTACCCTCATCGATTCAAACTTTTGACGCTTTACTAATTAATGATTTCGATTAGAAACTAATGAGAACGCACGCGATTTCCATGGCTGGCTGCCCCAATTTTCAAATGCTTGATGATTCAGTAAATTGACTGTTATGAATTCAAAATTTCAATCTTTCCAACAATGAAACATAGGCACTCTAATGAATTACCAACTTTCAAATGCTTGATGATTCAGTAAAATTGACTGTTTTGAATTCAAAATTTCAATCTTTCCAACAATGAAACATAGGCACTCTAATGAATTTGCAACTTTCAAATGCTTGATGATTCAGCTAATTGATTGTTATATATATAATTAGATGCCTAGGTGATAAAAAATTAAGTTTTATTCTTGGTTGGTCACGTGTTTGTAGGCATGAATTGGAAGAGATAATGCAGACGGTTGGTGCATGAACCCAAAATCTTTAAGTGGGCATTCTGATCAATAGTCAAACAACATATTATATTTTATGTTTGGTTTCTTATGGTGCATCTCTGAACTAGCTTACACGTATCCTCGAAATTAAATCACTGTTCAACCATTGATTTGCTCTTCATTCGAAAGTTGGGTCTCCTAACAATTGTTGTTGCATTCATAATGATTAAAACTTTTAACCTTGTTTAAGTGGAATGACAAACAAACTTTTAGACCAAATAATTGTTGGTATGAGCATTATCTATAATCCATCATGAATATATTCTTTCTTTATGTACTGGAGTACCAATTAATTACATTTCACAATTTCTTGGGCCAATGGAGTACTGGAAAGGAGAATCGCGCGCATGTCTCTAGATGAGTTATCTTCGTTTATGTACAGTACTAATATATTCTTTTTTATTAATAAGGTGCAAATAGACATTAGAAAAGGTAATGCTTAACTAAGAAAAAACTAAAAAAAAAAAATTCTCAAAACAATTAAAAAAACAATTCTTCGCTATAAACTATTAAAAAAACATCACGATATGCAGTGGACGAGCAAAAGCATTTCACTATAGGTACTCACTTTTGATATCATTTGTATATTTGGAGTTTTGAGTTTTCACCATAAATGTGGTTTGTTTGTTGTTTCTGATGCATGGAGTAGGATTGAAAAATATTGTAATGAAACCACATGGTAGACCTTTAAGCATCTAAATTCCAAGAAACCACGCTCATATTCACTATAAATACATCATATTATTGGCTAGGAAAGAAATGCATTAAAAAATAATACGCTCTATGGAGCTGACAATGAGATATCAAAGTGAAGGGGATATATTTCTAGCAGAGTTTATTGACCTTCAAAGAGGATAAAATATTTTTTGTGGTGAAACTGATGAGCAGGGATCACAAAACAGACGCATTAGTATAGCATACAAACAATATATCACTAGTTCTTTTTGCCTTCTACCAAGGATGGAACTGGAGGGATGCTTTGTTCATTCCTGAAGAAATTATCTGGATCAATCTTGCTTTTAACTTGCACTAATCTATCGAAATTATTCTTAAAGTACTTGCTGCCCCAAACCTTAGCTTCTGCATAGGTTGCACTACTATTCTTGTTATAACCCAAATCAAGATCCCTATAGTTCAGATATGCACCTCTAGGGGACTTGGAAACATAAGGCGTCATATACTTGTACAACCTTCTAATCCAGTCTATATTCTTTTTGGATGCTGCAGTCCCCTCTGTCTGATTCAAAAACACATAATAACCAATGTGGAAAATATTTCCAGCTCTATGTGGAAATGGAATTTCAGAATCTGGAATCTCACTCATCCTTCCTCCATATGGAAAGAGGTTAATGGCAGGAACATCTACTTCAAGAAACATTTTCCATATTTTATTAAACACAATTTCAGGAATAGGCTCCTTCACATAGTCCAATTTCGCCTTGACCAATTTTTGCTGATTTTTTGCCAAATCACTCAAAGATGAATTTATTGGCATTTCAGCAAAAAATGGAACCGATTGTCTCCAGCTTACTTCTGTACAATCCTCAGGCTTCAATCCCAATTCTGGGAAGCTTTGCTCCATTATCGGAAGGAGTTGTTTAGTTAAACCCAAGAACAAAGATGAAAATGATACTTGAATAGTTTTCTTACCTGCTTCCTTAGCATTGACCTTTGTTACAATGCCGTATATAGTGAGATCTTTGGGGAGCTTATGGGCTATGTATTGCCACTTATGAACAAGTGCAGTGGCACCTTCTTCTAATGTTCTCTGTATTCTGAAAACAGTCACAGTTGGTGGAACAGGAGCCAACTTGATTTTCCAGGATAGAACAATTCCAAAGCTTGCTCCTCCTCCTCCTCTGATCGCCCAAAATAGCTCCTCCTCCATAGAATCTTTGTTCAAAATTTTCCCATCGACGTTCACTATTCTAGCATCAACAATATTATCAGCAGAAAGGCCATACTTTCTCATCAAGGTTCCATATCCACCACCACTGAAATGCCCTCCAACGCCTACCGTAGGGCAAATCCCAGCTGGGAATCCGTAGGTGGAAGTTTTATCTGCCATTTTGTAATAAACTTGTGCTAAGGTTGCACCAGCTTGAACCCATGCAGTTCCATCCTCTACATCAACACTGATGGTTTGAAGATTGAAGAGATCAAGCACAACAAATGGAACAATATCATTATAAGTAGTGTAAGACAAGCCTTCATAATCATGGCCTCCACTACGAGTTCTCACTTGGAACCCATGTTTTCTGCAGCAAATCACAGCTTTCTGAACATGCGATTCATGCAATGGCGTGATAATTAACCGAGGTCTGGGAATAGCGGATGAAGCAAATCTCACCATTTGTATTTTAGATTGTAAGATTGAGTTGTAAGAAGAATTGTTTGGGGTATAGACCGGAATGGCAGGACCAGGAGGAATTGCTAGGCATTGTAGTAATCTTTCAGTGGCAGTTGAACTTGAAGCTGCCCATGAAAATGAGATTACAAGGATGTAAAGGAATAGGAGCATTGATGAGGCTGATGAAATCTTCTCCATGTAATTTGCTTGCTTTAACCTCTTACTTTAGAACGTTTGGATGGCATTAAAATCATGGTTAAATATTGTCCATGCCCAATATAGGTTTTATTATTATTATTATTACAAGAAAAAAAGAAAGTCGAAGAAGTCGTTTGCTTCTTTAACTTGTCAATCTCAAATCTCAATGTAGTATATGTTTGTCAAATTGATCAGTGGGTGAACCATTCAAATCGGTATCTTCTTGGTTTTGCGTATTGAATTATTCGATTGTCAGCTATGGAAAAATACTAAAATAAGACAAAAATTCAATGGTCATGTATGGCGGTGGATTGAAGGGCATAAAGTTCTTACATAAAGTAGGACGAAAGATTGTCATTGAATTGATGTAGTCGAGACCTGAGTGACTTGACCCTTTCTGTTCTTCGAGAAGGCATTTAAAAAAAAAAAAAAAAGAGTGCTTATATACATGAATTGAAAAAAGAAAAAAAAATTTCTTATACAAAAACAATAGAAGCTTCATTGAGATAAAAAATTGCTTAATTGAGATAAAAAATTTTAAACTATAGAAGCTTCATTAACTGAGTACATCCTTTTGAATATAAAAATAAATAAATAAATAAATAATTGAATTACTTGTTAATGTCCTAAAAATTTAATTAAAAAAATCATACAACTGGTGATTAAGCAAAGCTACCCTCCATAAAATTTATATGGGATGTAATGACTTAGAAAATATTGAAGTTTAAAGAAGAACATGGGGATGTTCATTAGTATTTATATGTAGAAATGTTATTATGTATATAAATATATATATATATATATATATATATATATATATATATATATATATATGAAATGTTATAATATCTTATACCATATAAATAATATATTATAATATACTATATAATATCTACTTCCATATTTGTTATTTTCTTTTAAGCTTGTCTATTTATGCCTGTTGTAAGTTGATCATATATCAATCAATATCAATTCAATTTTCATCATGGTATCAAAGCAGGTTTGAATTTTTCTCTCTTGGTTTTCTAGTATTTTGTCGTGCCCCCCTTCCAAAAAGGGCGGCCCGACCGGCATGATAGCCTGATGAGTCCACTCAACGAGCTAAGCTTGCCCCAACTACCGTTAAACCTTTCCAACAATCACGTAAAGCAATCAGAGTGCATAAAAATAATAAAGTAGTGGATACCATTACACAACATAATAGGAGCATAAAAGTTAAACATACAATGGAGGTCTTAAAAGTATTTAATTACAATTATCCAAGTGGGTCCAAAAATATAATAATGTTTTTCACAAGTTCAAAATGACACCGACTTAACCTACCAATTAAACCAAGCTTGGCAGGATCAAGCGATAATAATTCCTTTTCCTTCTCCAACAATAAGAAACCTGAAATATTAATAAGTAGTGAGCTCTAATGTCTATGTGAGCTCAGCGAGTAGTAGTTTGGAGATGTTTACTTAAAACTAGTGTTCCACAAGAAATTGTATATATGTATCAAGTAATGTAATAGTCAAAAGTCATCAATACCAAAAATAAATTGACGTGGCACATGCAGTGTGTAGCAGGCAGTAGTAATGATGATAGACACCATGCAACATTATAAATGTAGTGAGTAATTAAATGATGGATTTCATTTATCATGCCTATCATGGAAGGGTCCGACTCTACTAGCAATCAAGCCCTTCATAATAAATTGGCAGATCATACGGTCACGAAAACCAGTCATGATCCACTAATATTAGTAGGGTGCACCCACATACGACCATACTATATGGGCTAATGAGGCCTTCTTGATCTAATGCTCAAATCTCGGAACCTCCATTTGAAAGGCAAGTCATGAAAACTTAAGCCTTGCATAGGCTAAGTCAACACAAATAAAGGTCAAGCGCCTATGTCATCAATCAGGTAAGGAACTGCCCTAATCGCATCGTTTACCCCAACTTACTAGGAGTCGAGAGGTCACATATGCACAAAGTCTGTGGGTCCATACCTCGAGACTCAAGGAAATAGGAGGATGGTGCACCGACAACGGCCAGACCATACCTCGATCCTAGAAGCACTATAGGGTTACTAGCCGATTAGACGTCTTGCCTATACTCTAGCCCATTATCATATCCATGAAATGTGATGTATGTACATAATGCAGTGCAATGCACGTGAAGCAGTAATATGAAATCATGTAGAACAAAGGTGTAAGTAAACAACCCAAAGGTACTACTCACCTCGGGTCTCATGTATCAATGTCCCGTTGACACTCGGCCTAGTCCCACAATGTGTTCAGATCTGCGTTATTTAAATTCAATTTCAATTCCTTTGTGAAACGTGACTCACCTCTAGACCTATTGTCCCCAACTGGTCTTAATCAACCCAAGTTTGACTTGGTCAAATTTGGTCAACTGATAAATTGGTTAAATTTGGTCAATTGGTCAAAATTGGTCAACACGACCAATTTTAGTCAAATTTGGTCAAAATGGATCAATTTGGGTCAAACTGATTCAAAATAGGTCAATTTGATCAAATCCTCAAATTTTTCATACTTAGTCAAACTCTAGTTTAATGGTCCATCTGCGCAGCAAATGTTCTAATTTTTTTGCGATCAATCCGTATGTCAAATTCTTGCCAAATTTTGCTGAGTTATCCTAGACCTCCTAAAGTTTCTTTCGAATTTTGAATGACATTTTCTAAGGTCATTGGGTATTATTTTGACTTGGTGTTCACCAATCAGTTTCTGGGTGTCGTATTTGCAACAAGCAGTCACAAATACATTCAGTTGACCCCCTTAACTTATCAATATGAGACGAGACTTTTTCTCAATTGTCCCAGAAACGCACTCACTAAATTTCAAGTCCATTGGACATGGCTAATTATTTTTAAAAATTCGTAGCAGCAAGCACAAAATATGATGTCATAACAGATTTTTTTGAAAAATTCTGATTTTCATATTTGGGGCAAGAAATGTTCATACTATTCAACCCAAATACATGCTTATTCATAATAATACTATGTGAGACATATCCCATACAAGTCCTTTTCTACAATTTTCTCAATCAATTCATTTTGTCATAAATCTAATTTGGATATACTAAGTACAAATTTCTTAATCCAACCTAAATACTTAGCATTTTACACACAAATGGACCCAAATACACACATTTAACATGAAAATTAGTTGTTGTAGCAAGATTTTCCAGCAACTTATTATTTAATTTTTCCATAGGGATTTTCACTCAAATCACATCTATACCATTTTAACTGATCATACAAGTTACTAACTATTTTTGCCCTCTCAAAGCATATTCCAATACAAACTTGATTAAAATTTTCAGTCATGAACATTTGTTTTTCAGCTTGTAAAAAATCTTTTTAATAAAATTTCATGAGCATGCAATGATGCAACACCTACACATGATTTCCTATGTTATAGCATCCTCAACCAAACCAATAGGCGCTCTAAACTTATGATAAATAAAAATTCAGATTTAGAGAAGTCCTAAAATGACATGGAGATCAATATATTCTAATGGCATATAATGCATGTCATCATGGGAATTCTCATAGCACTCATAACAATTCAAGAGCAACATTGAAATGAGAAATATTATACCTTGGTAACACCAATATCAAGCTCAAAACTTCTAGCCTCCAAGAGCACTACCTCCAAATCACTTGAAATTGGACTATGTTGTATAAATCACTTTCCTCTTCAACTTCTTCTTCTTGCTCAAGCTCAAATTCACAGTCTTCCTTGTCCAAATCCAAGCTCCAAAAGAAGTTCTAATGGCTTCCTCCTCATCTTTTATTTTTCTTTAGTTAGACCTAGATGCTGAGAAGAATGAGACATCTTAATTTATTATTTTCTTTTTATTTTGGATTTTCTTAGATTCTTTTGATTTGATTTTTTTTGAGGTCATCTCTTTTGTCTCTATCTAAGTTTTTATAAATGTGCTTTCTTATAGAAAGAAAGTGTGTTTGTTGACATGGCAAGAGTTGCCATGTGTCATGCATCTACTTGTCCAAGGTGGTGATCTAAGTGAAAATAATTTAGTCAATTGCATGCATGCTCTCCACTATCCCATTAAAGTTGATTTTTCAACTTGGTCAACTAATCAATTTTTCTAATAACTAACTCAATATAAATACATTATTTTAACTTCATCATTTTTTTTATTTGTCTATTTAATTGATTAATTAATATTTTTTTCCCAATTGCATTTTTATAATATTTCTAACTCAAAATAAATTTTCTAATTTATTCAAAATTATTAATAATGATTTTTTTTTAGTTTCTTTCCCAATTATTCATGATTTCTTGCATAAAATTAGAAAATGGGGAGAAAATCACATATTTTCATCAATAAATAAACTAAAATATATGAAAATACACGTCAAACCCATTGACTCAATGACTGAAAATACGAGTCGTTACATATTTAGCCAGCCAATGGCTGGCTTAAAGTAGTGTTGACCAACTCCGTTGCTGCTGCTGCTAGTGCTTTCTACCAATGCTGGCGCTCACCACCTCCGCCACCCATTTCCTCTTCTTCTTCCTCAAGAACCCTAAAAATATGTTTTTGAACTTTTTTTTGGCTTCTTCAGCCATGTTCTACACTCCATTAGTTTTATTGTTTGCTTTGTTCCTATTCTCCCTCTTATCTTCCTTCTCGCTCCTCGAATCCTCCCTTCTTGCCCCTTACCTATCTCTCTCTTTGACGAACTCAATGATCTCTCGTTTTTCTAATGAACAGTGTTATGGAAAAGTATGAAACAAACCTTGATAACTTTATCCACCATGAAAGCAGGGTTTGTAGCTTGTTATGAGGTCACTGAACAATTTATCCGTTAAGAAGGTAATTTTTCATGTATTTGATCATATATTATACACAACATTTATATTATAATTGAACTATTCTTTGTTGTCAAATTTCTTATGATCTCATATAATTTGTCTATTTTCAGTTCAAAAATTTTGTAGCAAGCCCCAATGGGCTACTGCAGCCATATATGGATGGCTTGATTGTAGAACAAGATGGGGGCCAACATCACTTTTCAGATTACGATGATTTTGTTGATCCCCCAAAATTTCTTTTGCTGCCTCCTGTAAATAAATCTATTGGCGGTATATTCCTATAAATAAGTCTGCACAACCATGAGTATACTTGGAAGGCAGTGCGATTGTTGTAACGATATCAAAATAATGTTGAAAGAGGGTTTTGATAAGTTTTTGAAGAAATTAATTATCTGAAATCCCTATTGCAGAAGGTAAATGTTCCAAGCTTCAAAACCAATGAACTTTTTTAGACTTTCATTACAGTATAATAATGATATGATAGTAGTATACCATTTATTTACCTACATTATACCACAAGTATAATATATTATATATTGTATGCTTGTTGTTATCTACTATTTGCTTGTGTATATTGATGTTATACCAACAGTATACATTCATTGGCTCACTAAAATTTTCATTTTTCATGTAGAAAGATGATGTAAATAAAGTAGAAAACAATAAAGAAGAATCTGCTAGTAGGAAAAAATGTACTGATGTCGAAGCTGCATGTTAGAGTTTGACGGCATTGCAAAAGATTATTAGTGATAGCGACAAAAAGAGGAAGGTAATTTTCAACACTTTATTTAGATTGTGGTTTGTCATTTAGATTTATTTTCATTATCTATTAATATCGTACATTTTCATGTTAAAGGCTGACTCAACAATAAGTGAAGGTGAGAGAAGGAAGAAAAAATTATCAATCCTGGTAAGATCATAAATACGATTCTTTTATTAATTCAAGATTATGCTTTTGTAGTTTTTATGAATCTAACTGTCCTTAATTTATCTGCTATTAGGACATTTCTCGTTTAAATTCACTGACCCAGGTTGCTGACAAGAATGAATCGAAATATCATGCACCTGTTGAATGTGAAGGAGAAACCATGATTGATGAAATTGTTGAGTCGGTCGTCAATGTTGCGACTTCAGCCGTCTCTACTGAAGATCACACTCCACTTCTTCCACCTCCTATAGTTAATAAAAGGGAGAGGCGTCCCGCTGGAGACAAACATAAAGGAAAGGAGATTGTGAAGGGACGACTATCCCCCTTAGACATCTGTCTGCTTAAAGGTATAGACAACAGTGTTGTAGCTGAGTTTGATGAGTAGATTCAAAAGGGTCAGCTGAAGCGCTCGAAGTAAGTTTTCTTAGAGATCAAGTTTGCATTCCGAATATTGCTGTTATTTATAATACACTAATATTAACATCTGTCACATTATTTAGGTCAAATAAAGTATATCATGATCATGAGAACAATCTGAATCTAGCTTTTAATTTTTCAATCGCTGATGTCATTGATAAGGAATGGTTTTACTCATTGATCACCCTAGGCCAACCTATCTCATCCTCTGTAAGTTTAATTTTTTGTACTTGATATTATTGTTTACAGATATTATATTGATAATATACCAACATAATACTAAAATGTAAGGTTTTAGACACTTAGCAATGTCTGTATATACATATTATACTGATATGATACCAATTTCACGTATATATTCCATGTCCTTAAACTATGTTATGTTGTTTTGTATACATATTATACCATGTTCTTAAACTCTATTTACTATTTCGATATAATGAGATGTTATATAAACAACATACTTATTATGTTTTGAATGTTTCATTTTTATACGATTTTTATTCATGACCCAAATCTTTTATTGTAATTTAGAAATTTTGTATTGGCAGCATGTAGATGTGATGTTCTATTCCTTGCGCAAGAAAAACAAGTATGACGAATCAATTAAGATCAAGTGTACAACAACAGACAACTTTTTCGATCAAAAGTTGTAGTCTGTTTATAGAAGATTCGAAGAAGATAAATATGCATCCGTGCTAAGGAATGAGATGGTAATTATGGAGTATATGCTAGGGCACTACATGTACTGCAATACTTCGTGGTTTGATGTTGACTACTTCATTTTCCCTATTAATGTTTTGGTTGTGTTCCACTGGATCTTCGGTTGCATCAGCATTCACGAGGGTTGCATATATGTTTACAATTCCTTGCATACTTCTACTGTTGATGCTACGTAAATGGAGGCAGTTCAAGCTTATTCCACCATTTTTTCTTTTTTATCTCGAGATGATTGGATTTTACGAATCGAAAGTTGACCGAAAGGATAGACCTGAGAAATAGTCATTCAAGGTGCAAGTGGTTGATAATCTACCAGAGCAAGATGAGTGTGATTATGGAATGTTCATGTTTTATTTTGCTGAATGTTTTGCCACCAAAAAGGAATTTCACCTGTTTCTGATGTGGTGAGCTACATGAAAAGGGTGGTTGTTAATCTGTACTTGCATGGTAGAATGAAGCAGAATGAAGGCACCAAGAGTGACGATGAAAGATCAGGTCGATTCAATGTTGAATGGAAAAAGCTAGGTTGTCATATCTTGCATCACAGTTTTTCAAGGACAATGTGTAATACCATTTTTGATATTTCAAATATGTATCATTTGAACATGATTATGGTTCATTTATAACAATCTCAACTATTTTTCATTTGAATTTTGTCATTTTATTTTGTCTTCTGGAGAAGATTGTTTTATTTTTGAGTCATTTATGAATAATGTTATTCATATGTGAACTTTGTTATACTAATTTTATTCGAAAATGATAAGTGATCAATTCTGAAGCACTGATCTCAGTTTTATACACACATTATTCTTAAGTTAAACGTATTTTATTCGTTTTATATATAGTATTATTCACATGTTATGCTTATGTTATATCATTATTTACGCATTATTCACGTAATTGAACGATTAATTATTATACACGCATTATTCATATAGTATATTTCGATTATACCACTATTCACTCATTATTCATAAGGTATATTAACCAAACGAAAAATATTTGTACCTACATTATTCGATCGTGATACCTACATTATTCCACTATTCAAGAATTATTCTCGGTTGGTTTGTTATACATACTTTATTCTACTATTATTTGCGTGTTATTCATTTGTATTGGTTGGATTATTCATGTTTTATTCATATGTTATACTTACGTTATACATATATTTATGCATCATTCAGGCAATTGAAAGATGTTCTTTTTATATACATATTATTCACATGTTATACCTAAGTTATATTATTAATTATTCACGCATTTTTCATAAGGTTATTGACCAACAGAACAATTTTTATACGTACATTATTCGATTATTATCGCTAGCTATATGTTTATAGGTGAATTATTCGATTTTTATCCCTACATTATATCACATTTCATGGGTTATATATACAATTATTCACGCATTATTCGATCGTTATCGCTAGATTTTTATACACAAATTATTCGATCTTTATCCCTATATTATATTACATTTTACGGGTTATATATATCATCATATACACATTATTCGTTTGTTATCGCTATATGTTTATACGTGCATTATTAGATTTTTATCCCTACAATATACCACATTTCGCAAGTTATATATACAATTATTCATGCATTATTCGATCGTTATCGCTAAATTTTTATACGGGCATTAATCGATCTTTATCCCTACATTATACAATATTTCACTAGTTATTTATATAATTATTCACGCATTATTCGATCATTATAGCTAAATTTTTATATACACATTCTTCGATATTTATCCCTACATTATACTACATTTTATTGGTTATATATATATCATCATTTACGAATTAATTATTCAATTGTCATCGCTAGATTTTTATACGCATATTATTCAATATTTATTCCTATATTATACCACATTTCACATGTTATATATACCATATAAATTATTCACCAATATTCGATCTATATCCCTACATTTTTATGTGCATTATGAATAGTGGTATACCTAAATTATACCACTATTCATAAGTTATATCATTATTCGCACATTATTTTATCATCATTTCTACATCTTTATGTGCACATCATTTGACCATTATGCCTATATTGTACCACTATTCACGGGTTATACCATTACTCATGCATTAGTGATATTATATAGGTATAATATATGAATAATGTATGTATATATATAATGTAATTCGTTTACAACGGTCAAATAAAACGTTGTTATAGACGGCTATAGACAACGTTCATGAATGAATGTTATAATAACTTACGTTTTTTTAATAATAGTTGATTAATGAACATTGTAGAATGCGTCATTCGACAACGAGCAACTACGATTGTTGTAATAACATAGAACAACATTTGCCTGCTCATTGTAATGACCTTTTCCATAACGTTGTCATGGTGAATATTATTGCACATATTTTATATAAGCGATTTTACAACAAACATTTTATGAATGTTGTTGTATGTCTTCTATTAGAATGGTCGTCGATGTACGTTGTCAAATTGACGTTGTTGCATCATTAATTTCTTGTAGTGTAAGTACCTGATTTTTATACTTTTTGCTAAATTTGGCAATATTATTGGACGTAAAGGTTTATTTTTGTACATAATTGAAACACCCCATTAAAATCTTAAGAAACTTATATGCAAATGAGTTGGAGGAAAACTAAAAAGGAAGTGTGGATCAATTTTTCCAAATTAAACCGAAGTATCTAAATGAACTGTGTTTATACAAAATATCTTAACGTGTCATACTAGTCAAGGGATAAATTTCACGAAAATGGAGATTAAATTTGTTATCTATAGTCCTATACTAACATATTTCTTTAATCTTATTCAATACGAAGGTAACCCATGGCCCATAGTCTTAAACATAAATCAAAGAGAATAAAATAAATATTTTAAGCTTTGACCAAGCTATTTCAAATTGAAATACATTTAAAATATTGAATTTACTTTTTATATTAAGTAAGAGTTACTTACCTGATTTTTTTCTCTTTTGCCTAAATTGGCCAAGATTGTTAGACTTAAAGATTTATTTTTGTATCCGGTTAACACACCCATTAACTTTTTTTTTTTTTTTTTTTTTTAAATCTTGTAGTAAAACGAATCGCAAGAAAACTGAAAAAAGGGATAGGGATCAATTTTGTCACCTCTAATTAAACCCAAGCATCAAATGATCTGTGTTTACGCAACCGATCTTGATATGTGTTACTATGGGGAATGAACAAAAATTTCAAGGAAATGAAGATTAGATTTATTATCTACTGTATTAATAGGTTTGGGAAAATAATATGATTTTATTTTGGTGATTGACTATTATTGTCTATTGAAATTTACAGTGCAATAAGCTGGTGTTGATGGGCATATGTTTGAGGTGTACAAGTGCATAATTTGAAACTTGCGTTGACAATTAGTGTTGCTCTGACGTGTCCTGGTTGATTTATTTGAAACTTTGAATATTTTATTGATTGGGAAATAATAATCAATAAGGAGATTATCTTTTTCTATATATATATATATATTAAAAGAAAAGTCAATAACACACACATTCACGCCATCCTCCTTCCCAAAGGGTTTCCAATGCTTGCTTTCAAATGGTGCAACTACGCATATGTAGTTGGCAAGAACAATATTGAAAACTAGAAAAAAAAAATGCATGTATACAAATTTTATATATACATTTTAGCTTTGATGATCATTGCACATAAATTTTATATAAATTTGGATATTAAGTTGCTAGCTTAAATATCTAATGAAAATGGTTTTTTAAGTAATAAGTTTTAAATAAGTCACAACAACAAGATTTAACTCAAATTTGAGAGAATTATCTACTATATC
Source organism: Tinospora cordifolia (assembly GCA_030144865.1). Lineage (NCBI taxonomy): Eukaryota > Viridiplantae > Streptophyta > Magnoliopsida > Ranunculales > Menispermaceae > Tinospora > Tinospora cordifolia. The sequence goes on from JAJIYU010000399.1 coordinate 27,184, forward strand.
ACATATTTACAATATTTAAACTCTGAACTAGTTCTATAAAAGAACAGTGGAAATCAATGTTTTCAATATTTTAAGGAGAAATGTTTAGATACAATGCAAGGCAGATGAGAGTTTGACAAGTATTTTAACAGTTCAGTGTCTTTTTATTATTTACAAAAGATTTAAAAAATAAACTATTGGACATTTCTTTTACCATAAACTCTTTGATTTTTTTTAAGTCTATCTTTGTCATTTGCTTTAATAAAGAAACATTGTGAAAATCTTCAGCCATCATGGATGACTCTCTAAGAGCCCTCTAATAAGAAATATTTATTATCCATTAATTAATTTTTTGTTTGTCGTGTAAGAAAGCTTGTAATACTGTCGAATCTCGTAAATAATATGTATTTTAATATGATTAATATTTTTATGTAGATAGGCTTAATTAATGTGAAATTTGTCTGGTCATTTTGTAAGAACTTAGCTAGCTACTTAATTACGTAATATATTTAGATATATACAATTTTGTATATGAATTGTCAAGGAACTTATTAATAATCTTTTAATTTTATATAAATACTATAAATAGTTTATTCTTAAAGAATAAACTTTTTAGTTATTTTAACAATTTAATATCAACTTAATCTAAGATTTCGGTCATTCTTTGTATAGTTTTAATAGCTACACCCTCTGTTTTTCAGTTTCTTTAAATAGTTATAACTTTTCTGTTTTTCTCAATTTTTTCTTTCTGTTTTTTTTCTTCCTACATAGCACGTGTCACTTACTAATAAAAAGTAATACAAATAACTTACCGCTTTTTACAATAAAGCTAATTTAGATGTTATTCTTAATGAACCCTTTATTTACTTCGTACATAGACGTGATAATTTAGATGTTATCATCTCAATAAAAATACATTCATAATGTTAATAATGAGAGAAGAGTGGGAAAAAAAAAACATACGTGTCATAGACAATGAAGAAAGGTTAATCTTATATTTCTTTATTAACGTACAGATTCTCTTTTTAATCATTTTTTCCTTTTTATAGTAGGTTTCATATTTTATACTATATATGAGAAAATATTTAGATATTATTTTCAAATATTATCACGTCTTTAATATTTTAGTTAGAAAATAAATAGATATCTAACTTTTCAAGCGTCTTTAAAAATTAAGATATAACATGGAATTTATTAGTAAACGTAAAAAAATAAAATTAAAATAAAATTAAAAAAAACCATAAAATTATTAAAAAAAAGGCCACAAAACAGTATAGAGGCCGCAGTTTTGAACATAAGGAAATTGGCGCAGTTTTGTTGTTTGGAGTTTTGCTCTTCTACCAAATTCTCTTCAGCTTATAAAATATCAAACAAATGTTTGAGAATCGGCAATGGACAAATGAATTTCAGCGATAGATCAAGATCCACGAGAAAAATAAAGATCAAAGAAAGAAGAAAGCGTTTCAGTCATGAGGCAGAGGTAATTTTCAAATTTTTGAATCAATATTTGACGATTGTTTGAGTTATTTTTGGTGTGATGGTAGCGAGAGATTAAACCTAGTTGCAAAGTTAAATTGTGTTTTGGATGAAAGAAATTTATAGAGCTCGATTAAAGTAGCCCAGAGACTGAGATTTCATGAAATGATGCAGATTGATAGGGTTTGTCGTCTACATTTTTGTTAAAACATTATTTTGAAAATCAATCAATTATTGGTGTTGTTGCTTATAGGGATTTCAAAATGATGCTTACTGTACATTATCTCTTGAATCATGTATGTGACGATGGTGATTCAAGGACAATCCATTGTCACACTGGCTGTGTGCTGAAAATGAGAATTAAAATTGTTTGCTATATAGAACTCCTTCATGGAATTTGTTTAACATTGCAAACGAGTGATGAAAAATAAGTTTGAAGTAGTTTGTGATTTTAACATCTAAACATTAAAGAATCCATGATCAAATTCACTACAAATACATTAGAATATTGGGTAGAATAAAATGGAAAAAAAATGGAAAGATTAAGGGCAATAAATTTTAAATATAGAATATCTTAACCTTCAAAGAGGATGAAATTATTTTTGGCTGCACCATCATTGAGTAGGGATCACAAGACAAAAGCGATAGCACCACGTACACATAAATAAAACATAGTTAAAATAACATATCGCTAGTCCTCTTTGCCTTTTGCCAATGATGCAACTGGAGGGATGTTTTGCTTATCCCTAAAGAAATTATCTAGATCAACCTTGTTCTATGCTTGCACACTAATCTATCGAAATTGATCTTGAAGTACTAACTACTCCAAATCTTAGCTTGTGCATATCTATAGTCCAGACATGAACTATTTGAGAATTTGGAAACATAATGTGTCATACACATGTACAACTTGCTAGTCTAACCTATGTTCTTTTCAGAAGCTACAACTCCTTTTTCCTAGGTTACATAATAAGTAATATGAAAAATATAAAGATCTTTTAGATGAAATATCTTTATAGAACTAACTTTATTTGATGATTTTTTGAGTTATTTTTATGAAATGATGTAGATTGATTGGGTTTGTTATCTATATTTTTATTAGAACTAACTTTCTTTTGACAATGAATCAACAATTGGTGTTGTTCCTTGTAGGAATTGCAAAATGATGATTATGGTACATTATCTTTTGAATTATATATATATCATTGGTGATTTGAAGACAATCTAATGTAACTATAGGCTTTGTACCAAAAATGAGTATTAAAGTTGTTTGATGGATATCACTCTTTTAGGTTGTGTTTGGTATGCAAGATAGGATAATATTATTCATAGAGGATTGGGGAGACAGAATTAGATTGGATAGTGAGAGCATATGATAGACTAGAACTGAGATTAGATAATACAATATAAAATAATACCACAAGTTTAGTTGGGATTGTTTCATCCTATAATGGTGGGAATATGATAATTTTTAATTCTATCTCATCTAATCCTACGTAACAAGCAACCCTATAAAATTTGTTTAATTTTGCAAACTAGTGATGAAGAATAAGTTTTAAGTTGTTTATGTTTTAAGCATCTAATTACTAAAGATATTCCATGCTTGTATTCACTACAAATACATAAGATTATTGGCTAGAATAAAAATGGAAAAAGTCAAAAGATTAGTCAGGGCAATGAATTTCTAACATAAAATATCTTAACCTTCAAACAGGACGAAAGGATGAAATTATTTGGCAGCATCATAATTGAGTAGGGATCACAAAACATAAGCGATAGCACATAAAAGAAAACATATTTAAAACAACATATCACTAGTCCTCATTTCCTTTCACCAATGATGCAATAGGAGGAATGTTTTGTTCATCCTTAAAGAAATTATCTGGATCAACCTTGTTCCTCACTTGCACCAATCTATCAAAATTATTCATGAAGTACTTAGTACCCCAACTCTTAGCTTGTGCGTATGTTGCTATACCATTCTTGATATTGTTAGTTTTTGTACTAAACATGATTCATGTATTACAATTTGGTTCGTGTTTTTATATTTATGTATTTCATGTATTTACTTCACGTATTTGGATAGTTCATGCATGTGCATAAATTTGTATGCATGCACTAATATTTATTATAGTTCATGTGTAGAATTAGTTCAAAGGATTTACGTATGTCATAAATGTTTGATACTCATATGAGTACTATATAAACTCATGTAAGCATACCATTTGAAATTAAGTTAAAGGAACAAAACATTTCAAGTTTTCTCACTTTTTCTCTCCTTCCTCTTCAAATTCATTGTGTTCTCCTAACAAAGTGGTATCAGAGCTTTAAGAAAGTCCTTGTCAAGAAAAATAGATGGCGAATAACTTGATTCCATTCTAAGTTCTTAAATTTACCAACAAAAATTTTGGTAATTGGTGTATTAGAATGAAAGCTTTGCTTGGTTCTCAAGGTGTGTGGGAAATGTACACACAGGTTATGATGAACCCGAAGAAGATAGTGTTTTGACTCAAAATGAGGACATAATAGTATTTTTCTTAAAAAATTTTAATGATTGGTTGACAAAAAAAGTGGTAAAAAAAATGTTTAGAGAACTATTTTGATTTTTGAACCCACCATGTTTTTTCTTCACAAAAGTTTTTTAACTAGGGGTTATGTAACACCCGAACCCCCGAAACTTTCAATTGGACTTAAAGAAAAGGCGGGTCAGGCTGGTATTACTTTAGAAGTACACAACTTGACTTCTTATTCCTTTTATGCCACGCCTCATTGAGATTTAAGAGTACTTAACCCAAAATTTATGCACAAAGTTCAATAAGGCAATTACACAAGAAATAAAACAAAACTTTCCTAATCTTTATTGATTTAATAAAATAGAAACAAGTACATGAAATAAAAATTTATTTCAGCAGCAATCTTACATTCTAAGTATTCAAAATTTGGATTAAAAGTCTTTACATCAAAATAAATGTAGAAACTTTCTAAAAACAAGTATCCTAAGTCTTTAGCATGCATCATCATGTGTTTAATTTCCTAACAAGATAAAAGAGGAAGGTAAGTACATAGCCATGTGGATCTTTTTCCAACAACCAAATTACTAATTTAGATTAACAACACATTGAAATTCAAATACTTGTAAATTATTAGGCATTTCAAACAATATTTCGTTTACAGTTGTAAATTTGAATTAAAGGGTTTTAAGGCCCTTGATGTTCTTTATCAAAATACCTCCCTTGAGTGAAAAAGCATTCCTTATGCCAAGTTTCACTGGACTTAGGGCCTAACCCATATTCCAATTATTTTGGGATGTCACCCATGTGAACTAATCACATGTAAAGAACGCCCACAATGACCTTCATGTTCACTATAACAGTACGTAGTTCTTAATCTCATATTTATGAATCATAATAAAATAATTTAACATGTTTAACACACAAACATTCAAAGCATGAAAACAAACACATAGTATACATCATACTTTAAAATAACCCTAAACATGTACAATCTAAGTATAACATGGTTTCATTATCACCTAACATGACGTATACACAAATCTAAAATTTAAATAATGTTCTTCAAACCTAATTATGCATAATAAACTGAAATCAAGCATATATGAACATGGTATTACGCCAAATAAGTAAAATGGAGGTTTTAGAAGTGACTTCCACCTCTATTGCGAGCTTGGTTGAAATATGGCAAAGTTTTCCTTCTTCAACACATCTAGCACTCAAAGACAACTCAAGAAAACTTAATCAAACACCAAAGCACTCAAAAATAGTTCAAGGTTATTCAAGAACTAAGGGGGTTGCCAACGAGAAGGCTAGAGAAAGCAAAAAGGACTTGTTAACTCTTGCTTTGAGATGAGGAGAATGAGAGCATTAGGGGGGTTTATATAAGGTTTCATGAGCAAGGGGGATGGTTTGGCATGTGCTTACAAAACAACTTTCCTTTACACACTAAAGGATGGTTATGTATGGTTTGGGCAAATTTATTTTTCCGATTTCCCTTGGTGAGCACGATTTGGGCAAGTTGGTGATTAGGGTTTCCTATTCACAAGATATGATCCATATTTGGTTTCCTTTATGTGTGTGATCGCAAAATGGGTTTAGAATGCTTTTATTTGTACGTCCACATATAGTTATATTTTGTTCTCATAGCCACTTTCCTAGTTGCCTCTTTTCTTGGGCATCACACTTAGTCACATAGGAAGCTTTCCATTCTTGGCGTCATAGTTTGTGGAATTCTTTCCTACTTTCTCTTATGTGCTCATGGTTAGAAATGGTCCATGGTTTGGATACTTCCTAGAATATATTAGCAAGTGAATATTTTTTATTTGCATCCTTTCTTGGATATCACACAAGAATGGACAAGGAAACATTTCATTTTTTTTTCCTTTTGGTGTGCTACTAATTTGGGCGTCATATGTTAGCATGAGGCAACTTTCTATTTTCTGATTTTTTTTCCTTTGTTTGTCAATCAAATCTAGGTGAAGGAATTTTTTTATGTTTCTTTAAATTAGTATATCTTCACTTATCTTCATCTTAATCAATTTCTAGGTGCTAATTTTGGTGCCATGGAGGATGCAAGTGGAAACCTTCTATTCTAGGTTTATGCCTCTTGTTTGAGCAACTTTCTGTGTGGATAAAAATGGCGTCCAACCAATTTCTATTCTTGAATTTGGTGTAGAATATCACACCTAATGGCACACAAGGTCATCCTTAAAGTTTCCAATGTAGGCTAGCTCCAAACGGCTAGGGTTTCTCACTAAATGGGACGTTTTTTGAATGTAGGTGTTATTGATGCACATGATCAATGTTTGTTTGTACATGGAATCAATCTTCATAGTTTCTAAATAGTGTGGGCCATCTCATGTATGTGCACATGCTTAGGGTGATTATACCATTTTTGGGTCCACATGAATTTAAAATAAATTCATATATCTCATTTTAGGCCCTTAACAAATACTTTGAGTTCACATAAATTTAATAAAAATTTGTATCTTTCACATGGATAAGTTTTTTTTTTTCATTTTCTTTCCTAATTAAGATATTTTTTTTGATGCATACATAGTAAATGAACTCTTAATTGGGCAATAAAATGAATTTTGGATGTCTAGGTCATTTGAGGTGTTCACTTCATTTCATTTCATTCATTTTGTTCTCTTTTCTTAAATTTCACTTGCCTGAGAAGTTTTTTAGCAAATTTAAACTTTTCAGTTGATTCTAGAAATTAATTGAATTTTCTTTATCATTTCATTTCATTTAGTACAAAATTTCAAGGTATTACAAGTTAAAAAAGGGTTTCCTTACAAAATAGTTTTTGCCTAATTTGGACTATCTATATTGTTTTAATTTTAGTATTTATAATCACATAATTAATAATAATTATGAATCAAACTAGAACTAATTGAAAAATTCAAAAAACTTTCAAGACGAGAAGAAGAAAACTCAAGAACACTAGAGAGAAGAAATAATTTCAAGAAAGATTTGTTCTCTTTGTTGATGATTTTTATGAATCACAATCACCCATTTATATAGATTTTTAAAATGGGGTTTACATCAACCATTTAATTAATTCCATTAATTTAGATATTATGAGATTTAGAGGTTACAAAATACTAAATGTTAAGGGGTTATACAAACATTCAATATAATTATTTATAATATTCCCTTTTTGAATGCCTTTTATATTTGAATATATCTGATTAAAACCTTATTAAATAAAACCCAGTGAGAAAATGTAATTTCCTAAAAATTTTATAACGCAAACACGTGAGTTTGAAAACTTAAAAATATAAAACAATTAAATAAATGAATAAGGAAAACACTTTTATAATCCACGATCAACTATAAAAATAAATAAAATAAGTAAAGGATTATGAAAATAATGAAAAAAAATCAAAAATCACAATTTTTTTTTTATTTTGGCCAAAAAAATAATAATGAAAATGTCGGAACCCCTTCCCTAAGCCAAGGGTGGCCCAACCAGCACAGTGGCCCGACGAACTCACTCACCATGTCAAGTTCACCCAACCACTGTTAAGCCCTTTTTCAATCTCATACAACAAATGATATTAGAATAATCGAAACACTTAAAAGTAAAATTAAGCAACATATGAAGAGAAAACATTTTATTATATACCAATCTTGTCCAAAAATACATAGTTCACCATTTATACACAAACAAGAAATGACCAACCTCTAAATCAAAAGACAGAAAAGGGAACATGAATTGTTTGGGAGCTAGGCGATCACCACGCCTTTCCCTTTATTAGCCACGAAAGAACCTGAAATAGTGATTGAGTAGTGAGCCTAAAATCAATGTGGCTCAATGAGTAGAAAGACCAGCATGTTAACTATAACTAATACTCCAAAGCAATGCATGTATGCATGGACAACAAAAATAATATAAAATTTGAATGCATGGCATAGTACAAAAGCAGCTATAAATAATGCAAATTCATGCCAGTTAAAAACGTATCCAGGCTAGGGTTAACTCAACAAACCAAACCTATGGTCATCGCTCAAACGGGTCCTGATTCAAGTGTACTGGCCACTCGAGTGGGTCATGAGCTAGGTGTACTCATCGAATACCCTACCTTGACGCTCGGCCCTCGAGTGTTGTGACTCAAGCGAGTTAAAAGGCTAGGTGCACTGATCATATGCCCTAACCCCTAACACTCAACCTTCGAGTCTGTCACAATTGCATCAAGTACCCTGACTGCGACGTTCGGTTCTTGAGCCTATGGTCTCACTACCCCCGTAGATCTACACATCTCAAAACCAATCATATGTATCTAAATCTCGTGAAACTATTTAAATCATGTCATTTCACACAAGTTTTATGCAAGGAATACAAGTCACAGAAAACACCTGAATCAAACTACTTACCTCGAGTCCCGCGCACCGATGTCCCATTGACAATCGACCCAGTCCCGTAGTGCTCACCTGAATCTGTATTAATTAAACTCAATCTCAGTTCTTCCCATACTTGTGGCTTAATCTCTAATCTCACTGTCCTTACTCAGTTTCGATTAACCCAAATCGTCTCGGTCAATGTTCAGTCAATCGATCAAACTTGGTCAAACCTAGTCAACTTAGTCACTTTTGGTCAATTTATGTCCAAATTGGGTCAAATCCCCAAATTCCAACACTCAGCCTAATTTTGAGCTCTTTGTTCTCTTACCTGTAGGAAACTTGTCGATTTTTCTACGATCAATCCGTAAGTTGGATATATACGAGATTTTTCAAATTTCATCTAGACTACCTAAACCTTTACCAAAATTTTTAATTTCTAATTTTTGGACACCATTTACTAAGGTTTCTAAGTACATTAACAGGGACTGTGAAATCCCGATTCCTTGTGAGAAGCAGTCACTTAGTGAATTGGTTGACCGACTTCCCAAATTCAGAATGGCTTGAAATTTAGTACAGATACTATTGACATGTTCAGTGACCTCTCCACAAAATTTCAGCTCAAATTACATTCATTTGGTCAGTCAACAAATCTCCTACGTTTCTATCATGTAACATATTGTTCAAATGGTTCAAATCCCCTATGGTTTTCAAATGCCTATCTACTCTGGTTCCAGCACCAATCCGCGACCATTTCTTATTGTTTTTGTAAGAGTTTAGATCTTAGAACTTTGATTAATTAAGTTCTATCCAAAATAGTAAGCAAATATAGTCATATTTACTCTTAAACACAACTCTAAAACATGGCATACATAAGGGTGTTCTAGAATTTTTTTAAGTCCCATAATATCTAACTACCAGGTCATATTTGCAAGCATAGAAAAACTAAACTACAGAGGCTTATGGTTTGAGGTTTTTACCATTTTGTAGTCCCAAGTATGAGGTTCGAAATGCCTTTGATCTTAGTCCAAACGGATTCCTCTAAGTACCCAAACACTGCTTCCAATCTAGTCCCACAGTCAGTATTATGCAAAAACTGTTGAAACAGTTAATTAGACAGTCAACTTCATCACCTTACAAAACGTAGTTAGGACCTCAGGTTCTAATTTCTATCACTTGGACATTGAGATACATATAATAACGAAAAAGAGAAGGGGTTTTACCTTCAGAATGGACTTGAAATGGCCTAGGAATCAACACTCCAAACATCGATTCAATATAGTTTTTTTTTTCTGTTTTCTGGGTTTCCAACATGTTGAACAGCATTGTTCTTAGCTGTTTCAGCTTCAAATGTCTTTGAGATTTGACCAGCTGCTTGTGGGACGTTGTAGAGGGTGGCAAGGGCTTTCCAAAGAGCCTTGGATCACTTAAAACAGAGATCAAATGAAGAAGATACAAGCTCCGAAAGATGGGAAAAAGAATTTGAAAATTTAGAATTTTCAGGTCAAATGTTGGTTTTGTTGCATGCATGGGCTCCCTTGCATGGCAAAATGGGTTGCCATGTGGCCATCCATGTGACAAAGGAGTTGCCATGCAAGATGACCAGTTGGCAACCTTCATTGGCTTGCTCAAGAGGTGGGCCTTGATGGCAATACCATGGGTTCAAAACTATGGACACCCATGGTTTTTTCTACTGAAAACTACTGGAAAATCGCCAAAAATCGCGCCTAAAATGCTCAAAAAATCGTTAAGAATGAAGGGGGAGAGAGGATGGGGCGCGTGGGCTAGCCCACCCCCTGGCCTACAAGTCGCGCTTTTGGCGAAGACTAGCACGGGCTGGCCCATGCCAGCGATTTGGGTTTGCACGAGCTCCGGCCTATGCGAATTTGGTTTCAGCCCTTGCAGCCAAAATTATTTTTATTTTTTATATTATTTTTTTTAATTCCATTTTCCTTTTCTTTTATATATACATATATCTAAATTTCGCATTTTTTATAAAATTATTAAAATCCTTTGATCTATCATTTTTCATCAAAATATTCCAATTATACCTCATTTCATCATTTATACATTTATTTTATCTAAAAATTGAATAATCCATCAAGAAACACAATTTTCTCTCAAAAATTTCATTAATTATTCTAAAAATTTCATAATTATTTTGAAAATTCAATAATCGATTCTAGAAAATCATTTCTATCAAGAAATTACATTTTTATTATAATTTCATATATTCTCTCCTCAAATTGTATTTTTTTCAACAAATAACTTAAGATTGAGAAAATTTGAGATAAATTAATATATTTTCATTAAAATTTGTAAAAATGCACATATTGGACCCCATAATTTTTGTGTATCTAAACCATAGGTCGTCACAGAAAATAAACTAAAATAACTAAATGAATTAATCAAAAAATAAATATAAATAAGTAAATAAAAAATAAAATATTTTTATGTGCCACGATCAAGTGAACTGCACATAAATAAAATAACTTAATAGTTTAACACAATAATAATAATAATCAATAAAAAAAAGAAAAAAATGAATGAATAAACAAATAAATAAATAAGGGTTCGCATGGTTACAAAGGCACGTAATGTACGAAAAGAAAAAGGAGAAACCTGTTTGCTCATTCTCGTTTGGCAAACAACAAATGAAAAAGAAAAAAAAAATATATATATATATATATATAATACACCACTAGAAAATCACCAAAGATGTGCAAAATGGAAAAAAAAAAAAGAACTGTTTTATACCCCATGGTCATGTAAACCAAGTATGATTAAAACCTAGAATAATTATGCAGTGATCGAGAAAAGGGGGTCTAAACTTTTACGGTTTGGTAGAAAACAAAAAAGAAAAGAAAAAAGAAAAGACTTGCACCTTCACGTTTTGGCAAAGAAGAGGAAGGCCGAAACAACAGCTCGTTCTACTCTATTGTCACGCGAAGAAGATCAAGAAGATGAAGAGTAGCAATTGTTGTTGCATTCCTGTGCGAAGGAGAAGAGAATGAAGAAGAAAAACGAAGGAAAAGAGGATGTGTTGCTGCGTCCTCACATTATGAAGAAGAAAGAAGATGTAGATTTGTGTTCTGTTATGTTTTCTACGCTAAGAAGGAGAAGGAGAGGAACGAAGATGAACAGCAAGAGAAAAAGGGGGTGTTTTGCATTTTCTAAAATTTTCAGACATAGAATAGAACAAGAAGGAAGATGCCCTAGTTTTTGAATCCCTCTGTGCTAATTTCAAACCCAGATCTACAAAGAACAACCTTTACAACAGGTTCGCAAGCTCAAATATATGATTTGCCAAGCTACGAGGGTGTTCGAGGGTTTCGACGCTCGAAACGAATGCAAACAAGGTGAGCCACGTTTTTCTTTATTGAAGGCATGTTTTCGCATCTTTATTTGTTGAAGTCTCAGCTTTGTGAAGAACAACACCCAAAACAAAGGTGAAGCTCAAATCCGTGAAGAACGTAACCCAAACAAGGGTGGGTTTTTGCTAAGACGCCATTCAAGATCACTTGTGCAAAGGTAAAAATTGCAAAACCCCTTGGAATCACAGTTTTTTATGAAGATCTACATTTCTTGAGTGTGTGGTCATATTCTCGCGTGAAACAGGTTATATGAAGGTTTGAAACCTTGCATTGGCAAGGAACGAGGGTGAAAAAGTAAAGAACCAAGGTATAAGACTCTTGTTTCAATGTTTTTGTGTTCGATGCTTAAAATTTGGTGTTTAACTTGCTATGAATGGGAAAAATGGGAATTTTCATTCGAACCTTCGCATTCAAAGCCCTCACGTTTAAAAATCCAAGATTTGCCAAGCGCGGCACGGAAGCCCAAGGGGCCTGAAAGAAATGTGGGTGGTATTTTCTTTGCTCATGAATATTATTTGGATTTTAAATATTAAACATAGTGTTTTGTTTATTTTGATGAGTAATTAGAAGCATGCTAGGATTTTTTGAAATAAATATTGACTTGGACTACTTGAATGGAAATGATGAGATGTTAGGATGAATGTTTAGTATTTTAGTCCCATGCTATGATAATAAGGAATAATTTAATTGCTTTCAATTACTCGGACGTCGAGCATTTTATTTACATATCAGTGACAAGTTACTTCAATAATGGTTGCATGTTTCATCTTGGATTGTGATATGAAACCACAAAAAAAAAATAATAATTAAGATTTGAGAACTCCACGTACTAGGGCGATGGTAGGCTGCATAGCGTTATTGTGGGTGTCCCCACCCGAGCTACCTACGATAGTTGATTGTTCTTCCGATGGAAAGGCAATAGGCCGCATGGCGTTATGTGGGTTCGAAAGGTAATAGGCTATATAGCGTTACCTTCAGAGTCATTCCCGGACCAAAAGGGGACACTGAGAATGAATCTCTTTCGGTTTTGTGTTACGACATAATAACCAACAAAGTGTTTGAAAAGCCTTAATGTAATGAAAGTATGTGCATGTTTGGTACTTTGGTTTGAATAATGCTACTGATGTTTAGGGATGATCCACTAGGCTTTCGAGCTCACTCCATTTTCTTTTTCTGATGAGATTTGAACCAATTGGTTTACCACACTTCAGGCATGCCTTAGATTCATTTGCAACAAGTTGTCCTTCAGGGACTTCAATATGAGCTGGAGCACTGACAACTGGTATGTGCGATTTAGTCACTCTTTTAAGGTCAGTGAATGCATCTGGCAACCTATTTGCAATATTTTGCAAATAAATTATCCTTTGAACTTCATGTTCACATTGCTTTGTTCGATGATCAAATTGTGATAATGATGAAGCATTCCAATTTATTTTTTTCACCAACTGTTTATTCTCTCCTCCTAATGTTAGAAAGACTGTCTCATCAAAATGATTGTGAGCAAACTGTGCTATAAAAATATTTTTAGTTACTGGCTCAAGATACTTAATTATCAATGGAGAATCATATCTAACATATATACCTAACCTCTTTTGATGTAATACCCAAAAATTTATAAGGCATAATGAAACCCTGGAGACAAAAAAAGTAAAATAAATGAAGAATCAAATATTTTTCACCCCAAAATACTTTTCACACTCACGTTTTGGGCGAGAAAAGAAAAAATAAACACATAAATCAAATATCTTTCACCTTAAACATATATATATTTTTAATTATTTTTAGACATTCAAGCTTTGGTCAAGAAAATAAAAACTTGTTTGCTCCTTCATGTTGGGCGGACAAGAAGAAGAACTGTTTTCGAACTATTCTGTGCTAGATTTTTCTAGGCATGAATCAAAATAGGAGAAGAAGAAGAAGCAGTAGCTACTGTTGCGTTTCCTACATAAAGAAGAGGCAACAACTTCTGTTGCATTTTCTGCGCAAAGAAGAAAAAGATGAAGCTGAAAGAGGAAGAGAGAAGAAAGGGGCGAAATACAAAAGGGGGGCTTGAAAATCTAGGCACTGAACACATGAAGATGATGCCCTAGCTTCCACCCTTCTTGCACAGAAAAGCTCCAAAATCAGATCTTTGGATTTTCATTGGGGGTTTTTTAGAGGGTTTTGAGCATACTAAAGTCAGATCTGTAAAGAACAATGCCAAAGCAAAGGTGGAGCGTAGATCTGCGAAGAACAAAACTCAAGTGAAGGTGGAAACGTGAAGCAACAAGGTTTAATATTTCGATGCTTAAAGTTTAGTGTTTTACTTGATGTGAATGGGAAAAATAAGACTCGCATCCAAACCATTGCATTCTAGGCATTTGCATTTGAACCCTCGCGTTTGGTCCTTCACATTCAAAGCCCTCGCATATAGCCCTTCGCATTGAGACGTCTGCATTCAACACTTGCGTTTGTGAGATCTCGCACTTTGAAGGCCCACATTCAAGATCTCACATTTTTTTTGAATGCTAGCATTTAGGGATCTCATATTTGCGAATGCATTTTATTTTATTTTGGGTTGTGTTGATGTGCAAGACACTAGAAGGAATAATGTGATCTTTCGTGTGCACATGAGGGTTACGTTTCCGGAAAATCTTGCGAGTACTACGATAACACATCAGATGGCCTTTGTGTGCAAATATATATATATATATATTCATGACATGAGAACATTAAAGTGTGCTTTAAGAGAATTTAAGAAGAAACCTTTTTGTCGAACCCAAATAATATTGATTTTAATTTTTAGATTAAAAAAATTCAAAGATAGTACAGTGTGGCACAGAGGCCCAAGGGAACTCAAAGAAAGGTAGGTGCGATTATTGCACTTTTTACTATTATTTGAGTTTTAAGTATTAAACATGATGATTGATTGTTTTAAATACATATTTAGAAGCCAACTACAACTGTTTTGAGTAACTATTGAATAGAATGACTGATTGAATGTTAAAATAACATGATGATTATTTTAAAATTGTGACACTCACATGCTTAGATAACATGAAGTGACTCATGCTACGATTGAATTACATGAATGTCAATATGATTAATTTACATGTATCTTGAAGTATTACTTGTGGTGAATTATTTGAGAGGTAATGGAAAACTAAAAAAAAAATTAAATTAAGACTTTAAAACTCCACATATCAGGGTGGGCCATCGTGGGTGTTCCCAATCTAGACTGTCTGTGGGGCTAAGTGTCGCTAGGGATCTCATGTCTCCGTCAAGGTCCGAAAAGGTAAACAGCCTTCGGGTGTTACCTTCGAATATTGTCCCGGACCACGAGGGGGGAACCAAAGCAAAAGCTTTCCAGTCTGATTTGCGATAGGAAGACAAATGAAATATTTGAAATGCCCTAATGTAATGAAAGTGTTTTCATTTTTCATATCTTAGTCTGAATAATGTTAGTGATGTTTTGTATGATCCACTAGGCTCTCAAGCTTACCCCAATTTTTTTTTTCAGGTGATATTTGATGCCGCACGAGTCAACCGACACCACATGAGGCTTGGTTATTTTGTTGAAACTTCACTGGAGAGGTTGTTACATGTTTTATTATAACCCTTGTATTTAATGTAAACTGGACATGTGCCCTTCACTCTTTGGACGCTCAATTTACATTTAATTTAATTATTTAGATTTATTTCTATAAACTTCAACTATTATATATATATATATATATATATATATATATATATATATATATATTTGTATACTGCAATTAGACACAAGAAATGACCCATAGAATTGTGACTTAATGGGGGAAAGAATACTAGGAAGATAGTAGAAACTATGAACCCAAAAATTTCCTACAATCTGGCTGAAAATTCTGAGATGACATTAACTGATCAAACCTTGGTAAATTGAGCTAAAATTTCGTGGAGAGATTCCTAAGTATATCTATAAGTTGCCTATCAAATCTCAGAGCATTCTGATATGGATAGGTAGGTCAATTCAGGCAAACAGTCACTGCCTGTCATAGGGTATAGGGATCTGTACAATCTCTATTGTTATACCTAGAAACCCTAGTAAATGATGTTCAAAATTGTGATTCAAAATTTTGCAGAACCTTTAGGAATTCTAGAACAGTTCTGCAAAGTTTGGCGCAAATCCAATGTACAGATTGCCCGCTGAAAATTCGAGAAAATGGTTGCGCAGATAGGGCCATAAGCTAATGTTATGCCTAAGTGAGGGGAGTTGGGAATGTTGACCCCTTTTGGCCCAATTGACTCTAGGAGGACCAGTATTGACCATTTTGGACTCTGTTGACCAGCTAGGTCAGTTAGTGATAGGTTGATTAAGGTTGACCAAGATTGACCAAGGTCAATCAAATTGACTTAGCAACTAAGGCAAGTTGAACAAACATAGGTGGACTACTCTTGGCTAGGTCAAGTTATTGATTGACCAATGATGTAGAGTTGGAGTGAGCCAAGTCTCATGTTAATATTAAGAAGTTACATCGATTTCGTAGGACCAAGTATTAGCTGGATGCGACCGATCACGAGAGGAGCACCGGGAGCGAAGCATCCCTGTGAGTAGTGTTTTCTAACTCATTTCTTAGAGCTTGTTATTTTGTGTATTATGAAAATGAGATTACATATTGTGATGAATCTACATTCTTTTCAATGGGTTTTAAATGAAAAGTTCACTGAGTCTCGAGGTCCGAGGGTACAGGGTTAAAGTGAGTTATGTCGGTCTCTCATACGACCCCGAGAGGTGACCACCTAACACAGAGTGCTCGCTGAGGGGGTTCTGTGAGCCTACGATGATGGCAACGATAATAAGACCTAATCGGGCCATCACAATAAGGCAATAGCAATAAGTTCTAGTTGGTCATTACGATGATGGCAACGACAATAAGTCCTAATTAAAGTCGACACGATGCGCCTAACTGTCTGCAACCCGCTCGAGTGATTTTTGGTCTCCTTGGAGAGCTTGCTAGCCTCAATGAATGTTTTCACTATTCAACTATTTTTGAATGAAGGTGCACGACTGCATTATGGATTTAAATTGTGTTTACTATTGCATTCACCTGCATAATGCTATTGCTCATGCATTCATGGCACAAGTTTTATTTGTGGAATACTTGTTTTAAGTTATGAATTAGACTGCATCACTCACTGAGCCGCCGTGGACAATTAGGCTCACTACTCTAACTTTTTAGGTTCTTCCACCGTGGATAAGGGCAAGGGAGTGGTCATCGCGTAAAGCTGCACTCTTTTACTCTTTTTGGTAGGTTTTCTTCATACTTTTTGTGTTTTAAGGGTTAGAAACTATGTATAGGGGTGAGAAAAGCTTATACATATACTGGATTAGTCACTCTCGCTGCTACACATGTTTAATGACTCATTTTGATAAATATCAAGTTGTATTGGTGTTCTTTGTATTAAATTTCTTCTGCATACCCTATGATTACTCTAATAGTGTGTGGTGTGGTGTTGAAAGATGAGGCTTAACAGTGTCTTGGCAAGCTCGGCTTGCGGGCAGGGTTGTCGGGACACTGTGTCAGTCGGTTCATCCTTCGCCCTAGGGAAGGGGTCCTGACATAATCATTGAAAACTTGAGATGTAAACTCTCTAGCATTATCAAGACATGTTTTCTTGATCAAATAGTTTGAAAATTGAGCTCTTAACTATATTATTTGAGCAAGTAATCTCAATTCCCAGGTTTTGAGTTGATAATAAAGACACATGTGACCATCTTGTAGATGCATCAATCAAAAACATAGAATATCTAAATGGTCCACTTGGTGGGTGAACGAGCTCACATATGTCACCTTGTATATGTTCCAGAAATGCAGGAAACTCAATTTTAACCTTAGTTGGTGATGGTCTAATAATAAGCTTTCTTTGAGAGCAAGCAGCTTATAAGAATTCGCTAGAGTTAAGAATTTTCTGTTCTTAAGTAAATGTCTATGTGAATTCTTAATAATTTTTTGCATCATTATAGAACTGAGATGTCTTAACTGGTTATTCAAATATTAAAAATGGTTATATCAGTAAACTTTTGGTTTATTGCAACATTTATCTCAATTGTTGTAATATTCGTGTAGTATAAACAAGAAGCATATAACTACATATAAGTACAAACAATGTCACGTGAAATAATAATGTAATTTATAAAAAAAATTAGAAAATAAAAGTAAATAAATTTAGATAATTTAAAATAATAATAATAATGTGGTATTAAAGAAAAGAAAATAGAGTAAATGTATATATATATATATTGATGAATGAAGTTAGAAATTTGATAAAAAAAAGGTGAGTGGTTTGATTGAGTTAAGAATAAAAAAATAAAAAAAAAGTATCATATATAAGTGGGCATGAGTTAGCATATTTGGAAAGGCATTGAAATGAGATATTTGGATTGGGGAGGGGGGGGGGGGGGGGGGCACATGGATGTTATTTAATAAAGTGGGAGGAGGAGATTGATTGGCCAAGGTATTTATAAATAAGGGGTGGCGGTGGGTCTTTTCTTCTCAATTCGTTTTTTTAGTAAAGTGCAAAGGAAGAGAAACAAAATGGAATCTGACATTTTTTTTTTTGTGATAGATTCTCCCCATACGTAAGCCATTTTTTTTTCTTATTCTTGGTACAAAAATGTTAAGTAAGTTATGTACTACGATCCTAGAGGTATAATTTTTATAATGGAAAGTGGTTTATAGTAGTACCCAAAAATGGGTATTATCCCACCGTAAGTAAACTAAGTGAAAATTAGACCAGTACACTCATGGTGATATGTAGATCATAAATATTTAGTTAGTTTGTATTTATGCATCATGTAGACACCAATATTAATACTCGAAGCTTAATAACTTTAGGAGGGCTTTTGAGTATGTTAAACCTTAATGAAAATTTAATTGGCTCCCATAAAAATATAGAGAACAAAAATTTGTACCCATTAACACCAAATTCATGAATTTTGGATATCAATTAAAATTTTGGAGAGTTATTGACTAATTAAGTTATTTATCAAAATTTAAAAAATTAGTAAAAAATATAATTAAGAAGCCTATTTTTTATATTTTCTACTACAAAAATATTTTATATGAGTAGAAAATAATCTTAAAGATTATTGAGCATATTGGGGTAAACACGTTGAAAATGATTTATAAAATAAATTTAAATGAATTAAATTTTATTTGATACATATAAAATAATTTTTAGTGGCAAGATTACATTGGTGTTGTAGAGCTGAATTGCTATTGGATATTAAAAGCTAGTTGGACATTAATTTTGATGAGTAATCTTTAGTTTTAGTATTATGTATGGCATTGGTAGTATATTAAAATTTTTTATTTTATTTAAATAGAATGATATACTACATTTCATGTTTATTTGAATTTCATTAAATAATTTTGATGCATTGTAACATGTCAATTACATACTTAAGTAAGTTATTTACGTGGTAACATTTCTATTAATCATAGTATCAGGGAATAAACTTACAGGATCAATTGTTGTAGGGATCTTGATGATGAGATAGAAATGGATAGATAATTAGATAGTTAGAGGTTGGTACACTCCTCATTGGTGCATATGAGGAGCAGACTCGCTCTATTATCTGTAAGGAGGGAGATGGTGCATGTATTTTTTTTTTTTTTTGGAAAAAGATTGCATATGGTTGAAATTGAATGCATGTTCATACATTATATGATGCATGTTCGCTATTTTTATTTCATGTGCAAGTGATTCGAAATTGATTTTACCTTTCATGTTTTTATACATATGATGACTATATAATTAAAACCATAAGTTAGATTACTAATTAAGCTTGTTGTTTGCTCACTCTATTCTTTATTATTTCCTGCATGTTTCGATAGGAAAGGGAAATGAAAGATGTTATAATATCATTATCGGTGTTATTTTAAAGTTGATAACATGTTATTAATTATAATAATTAACCAGACTACTATATTTGGAGATGTAATATAGATTTGTCACTATCTGAATGTATTGTTAGAACAAATTATGGATATTATGTGGATAGATATTAACTTGATAAATGAATATCTGTTTTTTTTTATTGATTATGATTATCAGGTAATTTTGAATTAGTGACATGTTATATTTTCAAAGCAAACTCTGTCAAATTTTTTTTAGGAAATTGGTTATTTGGTTAGGAAGACTTACATGGTTTCTGACATCTTTGAAAATTTTGTGTCGATTGTGATGTCACTTGAGAATGGATCGTGACATGTTATGTGTTATAGCACTATTTAAAAGATAAATATCTTCATGTTTTATCTTTATTCCAGCTAAATTTTGATCATTAACATCTATATTTTTTTCATTAAAATAAAATAAATATTCATAAGAAATACTTTCTTATATGTGTGTGTGTGTGTGAAAAATATACCAAATTAACACACAAAAGCAACATACATTATTGAAAACAAACGTACAAAATTAACACACGTAGTCAAACAAAAATGAAAGCTCAAAATCTATCTTTAATCAGACACATCTTCCTTCAAAGTTTTCAAAGAAATCCACTACATCTAGATGGGTCATGTCAAGAGGACTTTCGTCAATGTCATCATTTTGCAAAATAAAATTTGTCTTCACATTTTTTTCCTGTTCTTTCAATGATGTTTGATAAAGATCAACAATATGTTTTAACGTAGAACAGGTATGTGACCAATGTCCTTTCACACCACATGTTTAGCATATATTTTCAAAATTCTTTGAAACTTTACATTGTAATTTTTTTTCCTTTTTCTTCCTTTTTCTCATTATTCTCCCATTTTTAGTGGTTGATATTATTTTTATAATGAAAAGAGTTTCTATAACCATCACGATATGTACATCAACCTTGACTGCATCTACGACCACGACCATGATTATAACTTCTTCCCTATCTAGTATTATTTGATGCTATTACATTTGCTTCAGGAAATGGAGTCGAACTAGTTGGACAAAATTCATGATCTTTCATTGACAACTCGTTATGTTGTTTAACTACAAGAATATAATAAATTAGCTCTGAATATTTCTTAAATCCTTTCTCTAGATACTGCTACTATAGGAGTACATTCGAGGCATGAAAAGGAGAGACTATTTTTTAATGTACCATCGTCAATGATCTTTTCTCCATGTAATAATAATTGAGAGCTAATTCTAAAGACCGTGGAGTTATACTCACTCACTCACTCACGCTTTGAAATAATTATTGTCTTTTGGTGGTTATATCTCTTTTTAAAACATTTTCACAATTTAAGTGCATTTTTTATTGTAAGGTACTTAATTTTTAATCCTTCATGGAGATGGTAACGAAGAAAAATCACTACCTTTTCATAATTTTGCTTGGACTTATTATTTTTCTCTTTGATAGTATCTCCAAGACCCATTGCATCAAGATGAATTTCAACATCCAAATCCACGATAAATAATTCTTATCCAAAATATCAAATGTCATAAATTTTAACTTTGTAAGATTTGACATGTTGATATCACAAGATATATAAAGTATATTAGAATGTGACTATTTAAACAAGAACACTAGAGTGAATAAAGAATTTCAAAAGAGAAGTATTCTCTTTGTTGATGATTTCTATGAGATACAAGACCCCTTTATATAAATTTTTAGAATGAGGGTTACGTCAACTATTTAAATAATCTCATTATTTTAAACATCATGAGATTTAAAGGTTATAAAATCCTAAATGTTAAGGAGTTATAAAGAAAGCCAATATAATTATTTATAACATGTAAGAGGATTTTTTTAGCTACCGAAATTCATTTGAAAACAAAATCTTTTCAAAGAAAATTAATTTACATTTAAAAAGGATAATTTTATTATATAAAATAAGTTGTTTATTTGGTCATTTATTTTGTTGAACTTTTGAGAACTCGAGAATGCCTTAATGGTGTGAAATGCAAGAATAAAGAATAAATGACTATTTATTGATTTCCTTACAAATTTCCTATATATCAATAGAAATAAATTTGTTAAGTTCATCATATTATCAAAGCGGGGTTTTGACAATTTTTCGGGTTCATGGGAACATAATTAGTCGTGTTCCAAGTGTCAAACACACACACAAAAAAATAAATAAATAAATAAATAATAAAAAATAAAAAAAGCCGAATAGATTATGGTGCAATGAGATCAGTTTCAAGTAGGCTCTTAGTTCAAATAGAACTAGAAATTCTGTAGGGCGGTAAAAAATTCACCAGGCCATCATAGCGTGTTTTTTTTTATTATTATGAGGGTTCATAAGAAAATAATTAGATGCGTTCCAAGTGTCGAAAAAAGAAATGAGTGAAAAGAGTGGTAAGATAACTTTCCATTTTTTAAATGAAAAAAATACTTAAAAATATAATAACTAACCTTTTAAATCACTAAATTATCCTCTTTATATAGTTATAACTAAATAAAAATCAAAGTGATTAAGGAATTTAGATAAGGGTATTGTCAAAATTAAAGCAAAATTGACTTCACAGTGAAAAGTTTAAGGTCTTTCGATTATATAAGTTAGGGAATGACGTATGTGCAATGACGTATGTGCATTGCACGTGAAGAATAATTATATTATAATAAAATAGAGTTTTTAATTTGATATAATATTTAGTTGTAATTTATTAATTTGATTATTTTCAAATATTTTTGATGATAATAAAAAACTTTTAATATTTTCTTCATTTTTCGAGAAAATAGTTGCAGTGATTTTTGACAAAGTGGGTAGTTAGTTTATTAAGTTTGAGAAGACCTTTTTTTTTTAAGGAAAGACATGCAGTAGCTTGTAAAAAAAGTGGGTAGTTATCTTAAAAAGTGAATAGTTATCTTAAAAAATAAAAGATATTTTAAAATTCTGATAAGATAATCTTAAATTTATTACATTATCAAATTACCTTTTTGTAGTCTTAGATCAAAATTAAACAAGGTTCAATTAAAAGCAAAAAAGAGAGAGAATAGTATAGGATATTGCCATACAATGGCTTCACTATGGAAAATTTAAGGTATTGCCATGCTGCATGGGATTGTGATATAATTGGATCTTCATGTACATAATTTAGACTTATATAGCTTTAAATGTGAAAAATATATCACTTGTAACATAGATATGAAAAACTTGTTATTAAGACTGTTATTGCTGTTATTGAGACAGTTATTGAATGTTAATTAACTATTTTAGGTAATTTTAAATTTAATAAAAAGATGTAATTTTTCAGATAAAACTGTTTGTTGAATAGTTGTCTGTTAGTGTTTTATAAACATAATGATTTGTTTTGAATTGTTATTCCAGTTTTTGATCATTTATGTGTTCATAAATGATTGGAAATTTCAGTTTGCTAAAAATATATTTTAAAGTGCTAAAAAGGTATTGAATCTAGACAGTAGGTTTTTAGAAGACAAGCACTCTTTGAACTTTAAGCACATGTAAAGAGACAAATTTTGCCTTAAAACATTGGAAATCGTAAGCTTTTGTCACTTGGTTCATTTTTTTTTTCATTTTTTAAAATATTTTGAATTTCTTGTACTACATTCAATCTGAACTATATATTATTTGAATTTGGATATTTCAAATGGTCACTAGTCTAAGCATTAAAAGAGGGTGGATTATAAGGTTTTAATTTTAAAATGAGCCACAACTATAGTTAAGCCTAATTTTTAATATTTAAATGAGGAGGAGGTGACCAACTATTTTATGCACTTCACAATTGGTACTCTTTTTTTTTATATCATTTGTATTTTTGGAGTTGGAGTTCTTAGCAAAAATGAGGTTGGTTTGTTGTTTCTGATGCATGGAGTAGGATTGAAAAATGTTGAAATGAAACCACATGTTAGACCTTTAAACATCTAAATTATAAGAAACCATGCTCAAATTCATTATAAATACATCATATTATTGGCTAGGAAAGAAATGCATTGAAAAATAATACTCTTTTGGAGTTGACAATGAGATATCAAAGTGTGAGGGAATATATTTCCAGCAGAGTTTATTGAACTTCAAAGAGGATATAATTATTTTTTGTCGTGAAACTGATGTGTAGGAATCACAGTACAGACGCATTAGCATAGCATACAGACAATATATCACTAGTTCTTTTTGCCATCTGCTAAGGATGGAACAGGAGGGATGCTTTGTTCATTCCTGAAGAAATTATCTGGATCAACCTTGCTCTTCACTTGCACTAATCTATCAAAATTATTTTTAAAGTACTTGCTACCCCAAACCTTAGCTTCTGCATAGGTTGCAGTACCGTTCTTGGTATAACCCAAATCAAGATCCCTATAGTTCAGATATGCACCTCTGGGGGACTTGGAAACATAAGGCGTCATATAGTTGTACAACCTTCTAATCCAATCCATTTTCTTTTTGGATGCTGCAGTCCCTTCATTCTGATTTAAAAACACAAAATAACCAATGTGAAAAATATTTCCAGCTCTATGTGGAAATGGAATTTCAGAATCTGGAATCTCACTCATCCTTCCTCCATACGGAATGAGGGTCATGACAGGAACATCTTCTTCTAGAAACATTTTCCATAGTTTTTTGAACACAATTTCAGGGATAGGCTCCTTCACATAGTCCAATTTCGACTTGAAGACCATTTTTTGCTGATTTATTGCCAGATCACTCAAAGATGAATTCATTGGCATTTCCGCCAAAAATGGAACCGATTGTCTCCAACTTATTTCTGTACAATCTTCAGGCTTCAATCCCAATTCTGGGAAGCTTTGCTCCATTATAGGAAGGAGTTGTTTAGTTAAACCCAGGAACAAAGATGAAAATGATATTTGAGCAGTTTTCTTACCTGCTTCCTTTGCATTGACCTTTCTTACAACGCCGATTATAGTGAGATCTTTGGGGAGTTTATGCGCTATGTGTTGCCACTTATGAACAAGTGCAGTGGCACCTTCTTCTAATGTTCTTTGAATTCTGAAAACAGTCACAGTTGGTGGAACAGGAACCAACTTTATTTTCCATGATAGAACAATTCCGAAGCTTGCTCCTCCTCCTCCTCTGATTGCCCAAAATAGCTCCTCCCCCATAGAATCTTTGTTCAAAATTTTCCCATCAATGTTCACTATTCTAGCATCAACAATATTATCAGCAGAAAGGCCATATTTTCTCATCAAGGTTCCATATCCACCACCACTGAAATGCCCTCCAACGCCTACCGTAGGGCAAATCCCAGCTGGGAATCCGTAGGTGGAACTTTTATCTGCAATTTTGTAATAAACTTGTGCTAAGGTTGCACCAGCTTGAACCCATGCAGTTCCATCTTCTACATCGACACTGATGGTTTGAAGATTGAAGAGATCAAGCACAACAAATGGAACGATACCATTATAAGTAGTGTAAGATAAGCCTTCATAATCATGGCCTCCACTACGGGTTCTCATTTGGAACCCATGTTTTCTACAGCAAATCACAGCTTTCTGAACATGCGATTCATGCAATGGTGTGATAATTAGCCGTGGTTTGGGAATATCGGATGAAGCAAATCTCACAATTTGTATTTTAGATTGTAAGATTGAGTTGTAAGAAGAATTGTTTGGGGTATAGACCGGAATGGCAGGACCAGAAGGAACTACTAGGCATTGTAGTAATCTTTCAGTAGCAATTGAACTTGAAGTTGCCCATGAAAATGAGATTACAAGGATGCAAAGGAATAGGAGCATTGATGAGGCGGAAGTCTTCTCCATCTAATTTGCTTGCTTTAAGCTCTAGCTGAAGAACGTTTGGATGGCATTAAAATCCTAGTTAAATACTGTCCATGCCCGATAGGTTTTATTATTATTATTACAAGGAAAAAAGAAAGTCGAAGAACTCGATTGCTTCTTTTAACTGTCAATAAAATATTAAAATAAGATAAAAATTCAATGGTCATATATGGCGGTGGATAGGTTCTTTGTATGTATGCGAGAGCACATGGTTGGACTTGACTCTTTCGGTTTTTTTAGAAGAATTGTTGTAGTCGAGACCCGAGTGACTTGACCCTATCTGTTTTCAAAGAAGGCCCAAAAACAAAATAAATAAATAAATATAATGCTTATATACATGAATTGAAAAAAGAAAAAAAGTTCTTATCCAAAAACAATGCATATAATTTAATGGTGTAGCTGAAAAAATGGCTTAATTGAGATAAAAATTTTAAACTATAGAAGCTTCATTAACTGAGTGCATCGTTTTGCATATAAAAAAAATTTGAATTACTTGTTAATATCCTAAAAATTTAATTAAAAAAACATCATACAACTTGTGACGAAACAAAGCTACCCTCCATAAAATTGACTCAAAAAATATTGAAGTTTAAATAAGAACAAGGGGATGTACATTAGTATTTATATATAGAAATGGTATCTATATGTGTTTGTGTGTGTGTATGTATATATGTATTTATGCATATATATAAATGAAATATTATAATATCTTATACCATATAAATAAAATTGTGACGACCATGATTTTGGTGTGCAAAATTTTCGAATACGATATATGCATTTTCTAGAATTTTTAATGGAAATACAACGATTTACATCAATTTTTCTCAAATTTATATTATTTATTGGAGAAGT